>JANVCJ010077043.1:0-11707 GCA_026413505.1 Epizoanthus ramosus | reverse complement strand
ATACAACCTACAAGACTTCCTACACAGTACAAGTGACTGTTCAGTGTAAGTACTCATTGTTAGGGCTGATACAACCTACAAGACTTCCTACTCAGTACAAGTGACTGTTCAGTGTAAGTACTCATTGTTAGGGCTGATACAATCTAGAAGACTGGTATTTATTAATACAGAGTATTTGTTTTTCTCGGGCGAAATTATCTTGTAATACTAGCAGCAGTACAGTACGTACAATCTGTAGTTTTAAGCAAAGAGTTACATGGCATGTTAGTGCAGACTATATGTTATAGATTAGAACACTTTTTGTCTTATAATTATATACAGTGAAATAATATTTTTATAGTTAGATTATTCTAGATTTTGTTTGAATAAGTTTTTATTTTCCTTTCTTCATACATGTATAACTGCAATAGGTGATTGGTTATCATTAAACAGATGTTTTGCATTTTTCCAGATAAACCGTACATAACAAAACCACCGCTTAATACAACTGTAAACGAAGGTAATGGTGCTTGGTTCTCTTGTGAAGCCAGAGGCAACCCTAACATTGTATTGTACCACTGGTACAAGAACAACTTAAGGCTGGCTGCAGTGTCAGGGAAGTATGAAATTTTGGACGGAGGAACCAGGTTTAGAGTGATGAACGTCAAGAAAGAGGATATTGGCCAGTACACGTGTGCTGGGGAAAATGTCATTGGAGAAGGAGTGGGATCATCTGTGTATCTATTTGTGAAGTGTGAGTATTGGAAACTGTGATAAAAGGTTTTGATCTCAATCTTTATATAGCACATCTTTGTGCGATGCCAGAAACGCAAGAGAAATATTTAACAATAAGTCTCTATTCTCGCTCTCAACCATTCATATTCATTCACTTCTCACTTGTTTAACTCTTAGCATCCGCAAGATATTCACTATTTTTCGCTTTCCTGGAACACTGCATGTTTGATGAAAGCGAGTAATCCCAGGTTATTAAACTTTGTCATAACATTTTACCATTTATCATAATACAACACAATAATTTATTTCACGTCGATAACATGGGGAGTGGTTGCCCGGTCTCCCAAGCTGGGGGATCATGTTAGAAACGCTCGACTAAAAAACAGACAAAAAAATGATTTAAAAAGAAATAAAAATTGCATGATTGATGAAAACGAGTTATCCCAGGTTAACATTGTCATAATATTTTACCAACACACAGGCAAGTCGACCATCGTCACATTATCTCCGTACCCAGACGTGACAAGAGATGAGACACAGAGCGTGACACTGACCTGTAACGCTGACGGTGCGCCGCCACCAACCTACAGCTGGGAACACAATGGTCACGCCATCAGTGGACAGACGGCTAAGAGCCTGGTACTGAATAACCTGAATAAGGACGAAATGGGAAATTACTCTTGTGTGGCAACGAATTTTCTAGGAAGTACAAATAATTATACCATGGTCTTCGTGAGATGTAAGTGTAGCAGTTTTCTATAGGAGGATTTCAGATGACGTCATTGTTTACATTCTGCAAAAGTTGCCTCCAAGCCATATATTTACTGATTGTTGATTTTGACGAATCATCCGTCTTGTAATACGTCTTCAAAACGTGTTGCCACACGAATCATGCACAGACGAGTTTGGCCTCATAATTCATCTCTTGCCCGAGTTTATATCTAGACGAATCATCCGTCTAGACGAATCATCCGTCTAGGCGAATCATCCGTCTCAGACGGATGATTCGTCTCTAGTATAAATTCGGCAATTGAAGCAGTAAAGCGATGTTTCCCGAGAAGTACCAAAGTGACGTCACCATTGCACTGATAGCAGAAGTCAACGCCGAATTGTAGTTGAGGGTTTTGCAGATAATCGTGCCATGGTGTAAAGTGTCTTTGGTACTTTAACATCCTCATGAGGCCATCACGATGGATAAAGTGTATCATCGAAAAATACCTCAGTTCGTGGGGTATTTAGTTATTCACAGAACTGTTGCCACGCAACAATTGCTTATGACGTAATCATCATTGTTCTCGGTTCCAGTTGTGGTCACGAGTAAAATTCTTTCGCATTCCACCACTGTTGAATTCATTGGATCAGCAAGTTGATTTTCGACTGTATTTATTTGTTTTATAATATAGATAAATGATAAAGAAAATCTCTCGGTCAGCCATTTTCACACATTTCATCCGCGCTTGCAATCGCATACGAACTTCCATAACATTTTCTTAAGTAATAACTGGCAACTATATTATAAGAAATAATATAAACATGTGTTTCTTGATGCTCAAAACTTTAGCAGCAAAGTTTTACGTCCACCAATATGGTGAGAAACATATCATAATCCACACTTCTTAAGTTGAGCAATTTCCACGTTGAGCAAATTCCACATCTACAATTATGAATACATCAGTACATTACAGTCTGTAGTTTCATCTTATCTTGGTTTCATAGCTGAAGATAGAAACTGTGAAGGGCAGAATTTATCTCGAATAATTTAACAATAATTAATGAATAGATGTTTTTGCTATCCCACAGACAAACCTACAGCTGTGAACCTTACAACTGGTACGAGTAACAATGCTGTGGTCCAGGGAACGAAAGCATCCCTCGTGTGTCTGTCAGATGGGTACCCACAGCCCACCTACACATTCAAGAAAGGGGCCACAACACTGCTGGTGAACTCTGCCAGTAACACATACAACATTCCTGGTGTTACATTGAGCCACGAAGGAGACTATACATGTACTGCAACTAACTCTCAAGGAACCGGTCCTACTGGAACAATGAGACTGGTGGTGCAAAGTGAGTCATCTCTTTTGCTAGAGTGTGAGCAGACCGGATTTTTCTCTGTATATTTTAGGCAGATAATTGGGAGCCTATTTTGTGTCCCTTATTTCTTCTAAGAAAGGTAGCAACCGGGTTGGTACAGGTTATGGAAAATCTAGAAATGCGTGGAAGTTTTATTTATCGGGCCTGCAAAATCATGGAATTTAGACATTTGGGTCATGGAAAACAAATTTTAGTATACAAAAGTTTAAACAGTTAGTCTGCGTTAGTTTAGTTAGTCAGTTAGATAAGTTAGTTAGTTTTATTTGTCAATCGTAGTTTTTTGCTTTTATAAGTATATTGTAATGAGCATTTAGAATTGTTTAATTACGCAGTTTAAGAAATATAAGTTATTATTGTTAAAAGTATTTGTCCGATCAGTTGGGGGCTTTGTGTAGAGAATATTCAAAATTTGAGTACACAAATTGAATGCTTTGTTTCCTAAACTATCACCGTGTCTTCAATTCCTATATTTAAGCAATATAAAACGGCTGCGAGTGTCTATAAACTGTGATATAAACACGCCGGAAGTTGTAGAGCACGAGAGAAGTTTAAGAGGAACACGAGGCGAAGCCGAATGTTTCTCTTGCTTCTCGAGTGCTCTACAACTTTCGAAGTGTTTATATCACAGTTTATAGACACAAGCAGCAGCTTTATATTGCTTTTATAAAATAGAAATAAGACAAAGACAAAAAGTGTCCTCTGGTATAAACACTCATTTTACTATCTGTTAGCCAATCAGAGCGCGCGTTATATCTACCCTATTTTATAAGTTTTAATATAACCGCACAGGAACAGTAGAACAACTTACCTTCTAAAATACACGGAATCAAATCACTAAGTGCTTTTTGAGCAGAAAGTAAAAACTCTTATTTGTAAAGAACGAAAGTTGAAACAACAAAACAGTTGAAAGATAAACAACAACACATCGCTTAAACACACCTAAATATTCTACAATACGGCTATTCAAAGATGGCGGGAACTCTTAAGCTACTTTACTGCTCATCAGAGGAAAAGTTCTCTTTCCCCAAGATATTCTATGCTTACCTTAATTAACACAATATCGGCGGCTTCCACTGCTACGTCCGTTCCTGTACCAATTGCAATTCCTACATCGGCCTGGGCGAGGGCTGGGGAATCATTCACGCCATCACCCACCATGGCTACCATGAATCCACGCTGTTGTAGGGATCGAACCTTGTCGACCTTGTGGGAGGGCAGAACCTGTGCAAATACTTGCTGAATGCCCACCTAGGAGGGACGATTACGATACTCAGTGCAGCTCACCTTCATGGCAACAACTCGGCCAAAACATTTTCATAGCCCTCATGAATCAAAATCCATTATAGGAACAACAAAAGCTAGCACAGTTAAGTACGCTGGATTCACACAAGACCACAAGAATAAAATTCAAGAACTTTTAAGGACTTTGGTAAAAAAAAATCGTGGTTCAAGGTTTTCAAGGCCTTGAATTATTGTCAACCAAATGCTTCAGTTCTCTTTCATGGATCAAATCTTGTTAAAGCAAAAGGCCAAGACAAATGTTTGCTAACCACTGGATGGAACTGGACGGAAAGGAAAATGAACAAAAGCAAATGAAAGGAGAAATGAAAACAGAAGAAGCGCTAAAGACAAAGGAACGTTTCAAAGGAAAGCAATGGAAGTAAGAAATGTGGAATAAAAATGACTGAATGAAAATAAAGAGAAAATAAAGGAAAGGAGATACAATAAAACGCTTTGACGTTATGGGCAACATCCGGCAATGTAGTCTAGCCTGTACAAACCTGTTTTGCAATAGCCATGGCAGTCTTCTTGTTATCGCCAGTTAGTAATACTACTCTTAGCCCCATTCTCTTCAGTGTTGCTATGGCCATCTGTGCCTCAGACTTGACTGTGTCTGCCACAGCCATCATAGCAACCAGCTTGCCTGCAGGACGAGGGCAGAGAACACAATACATTAGTGAAACTGATGTTAAAGTTAAAGGCTCTTACAGCACGATATTAAATTTCGCGTCATTAATTTTTGCGATAAGGTTTTTTGTGAGACTCTAATTTCACAATGTTTTTTCAATTGCAAAAATAAGTCCCGCGAAAACAAGTACCAATACGGTAGCTAGTTAATAGCGTGGTAGCGTTGCTTAGTGGATTAGTGTTTTGCGTCTCAGTCATCAAGTTCAAGCCAAATCTCCACTCGGATCAGATCATGAACACAGTGGTTTCAAGTTCGAACACAGTTCAAGCATTTAATTTCCTCATTTGCAATGCCTGCAGTTAGAAGAATTTAAATCTACTTAAAAGTATGGCACTTATAAAGACCCATTTGTACCCACAATGCTTTGCATGTATTATTCAATCGATTTGGGGCCCAATAAATTCAGGATGAAAAATTATGTGTTGTCACATTGACATCTAAGTGTTTCAAAACAGGTTCTATTGTTATTTTGTTTTCTTACTCAGATAAACAAGAGTATTTTGTAAACCTCGTGCGGGCTGTAACAATAAAGAAGATGCACTCCAATGCCGATGAGATATAAACAATAACAAACACCCGCAAAGGATCTTGGTTGGAAATGGGCCTTTAAATAAGTTGTTCCTTCTATTTTATCTGTCTATAGCCCACACAATGCCAAAGCATCCTAGGTATCTAAGTGTTCAGCAGACCAAATTTGTTTACCATTAACAGCCACTAGCACTGCTGTCTGTCCCTTCTCTTCGTTCTCCTCCATCGACAGTTCCATCTCGTCTGTCACCACCAAGCCGTTCTGTTGCATCCAGTCCCGGTTACCAATGAGCACATGATAGGAACTCTCCGGTGTAATCACTGCTGGCCCGTCTGGCCGGATGTGACCATCGCCTTGTGAAAGACAGAGGACTAAATATGAATCATAACCTCAGAAGCTAACCTCAGTTCAATACAAACAGCAAAGTGACAGTGATATGAAATCAAGTTTGCAAACTATGCCATATCCTCCACTGCGAAGGAAATAAGATGTCTGCATTGGAGGCTATGGCATGGTTTCCAAATCACTGTCACTTTACCACCTAAATGGTCACCAAAGTCAGTATTTCAGGAAAATTCTGGTTTTCGAGGGAGGGGGTCCCACTGTGAAGAAAATACAGCACCTGCATTGGAGGATAACTATGCCAGTGATCACTTAGTTTCAGAAATCACAGTGAAATGGAAAATGGATATTTCATTGTGATTTCAAATCCCAACCGTATTTATCATCAAGGAAAACAGAACTCGAATTCATGCTTAAAATGGAACAATAAATATTGACAACTGAAGCACCCCCTACGAGGTTAAGAATTTTAAACCTGAACACAATTTCAATTTGTTATTATTTCATAATTTCGTAACCAAGTGGAAACTAAACCAAAGTGTTTCCACACTAAAGATATAGAGGATATTACATGGCCATGTGGAGATATGATTTTTATCTTAAAGTGTCAATAATATCAACACAAGAAGATAAAATTTGTATCTCCAAGCAGCCATGTAATGTTCTGTTCGTTATTCATTAGGCCATAAATGTTGGAAATCTTTGGAAAATCTTCAGAAAATCTTTGGAAATCTTCGGTAATTTTTGGAATATTCTCGGAAATGCTCAAAATTGCTCGAAAAAGTATACTTAGAATATTTGAAAAATTTTTCAAAAAATTCAGAAAATCTTCAGAAAGCTTTGGAAACAATTATTTGTTGTTTGTTGTGGAGTACCTGAAAACTAGCTGGTAACTAAACGTATATCCACGTTAAATAAAGTATTGTATTGTATTGTAATTGGAAGTTAGATGTCTGGTGCCGCCTAAGGGTTACAACGTGACTGCAGCTATTAAATGACTAGGGAGTGCTACAGAGGGAAAATTGTTATTTTTCACATGTGTTTGAATGCGATATTTAATCACATGTGGATTATCAGTTTTATTCCACACATAAATCCTGGTAATTTATGGCTTCTAAAGTGAATAACAAAGTAATTTCTAATACAAGCACTTGCTGCTCACCTCCAGACTGAATGTTAACAAGATTACTTGCAGGCTGGTCAACTGCCACACCGTCCACCCTGACAACAGCATTCTTCCTGTTCTTGTCCTCCACCATAGAATCATGTTCATCCAACAGATGGTCTATACCAGACACTGTACAGTTCAGACCATAGCCAGGAACAGCCTTGAAGTTAGAGCACTGTCCTAGGCTGTCCACGCCGAGTTGCTGTGATGAAAAGGGAATGTTAGTTATTATTTGGCTGCTGGATGTTCAAACATCACACTTTTCAAATTTGATAGGAAATTGTAACCTTAGCACTAACACTAAAGACTGCTACTACTATACTGCTCTAATGCCCTACTGAGCTATTGCTCTACCACTCTAACACTCTACGGCCCTACTCCTCTAACACCCTACTGCTCTAACGCCCTACTAATCTACAGCCCTATTACTATTATACCGCCCTCTATACTCTATCTCTCTGCCACCCCACTGTCTCTGTATAGTGCTATGTACTTCCCCATTGATCTAATTCCCTACGACTCTACCTCTCTACGATCCCACTGCCCTGCTGTACATACTGGTCTACATCCCTATAGCTCCACTGTTCTGTTGTTCTGCCACCCTACTGCTCCACTCTAATACTCTATCACCCTACCCATCTAATATCATACTGCTTTACTATAGAATAACCATACTGTTCTAATGCTTTACAACTGCTCCACTGTACTACTGTTCTACTGCTCTAACCACCCTACTGCCATGCTATTTTGCTTCTTTACAGCTGCTCTACTGTGATACTGCTTTACTGTCTGTCCTACTGTCTCACTGCCCTGTATACTGTGCTACAGCTGCTTCACCGCTCTGCCATTCTACCACCCTACTGTCGTACTGTCCTTCTATCCTATGATACTGTTCTACTGCTCTACTACTTTACTGCTGTAGCAACTCTACTAGGCAACGTGATACAGAATACGTATATTGTACAAAGAAAACATACAAGAATTAAATACAGAATACTAAAATACCCAAAAGGAGCAAACCGCAAATGTCCTACTGCTCAATTGCCATACTGCTTTTCTGTCCTGCTACTATACCTTTCTATTGTTCTACTGCTTTATAGAGCTCTGTACTACTCTAATTACTTCACCTGTTTTGCATAACTTGTAATTGCGAAGGCAATTGGATGCTCGCTGTTGTTCTCAGCTGTACCAGTTGCTGCAAGTAAGAGCCGCAAACTGCAGTCCTCAGGTCCAACAAATAGTGCCGTCCTGGCCACCTCAGGGGTGCCGTGAGTAAGTGTTCCCGTCTTGTCAAACACAACAGCAGTTACCTTATAAGGGATTTAATAGCCATGTGCAGGCAGTTAGTTTTCTGGTGACTTCACAAAATCATGAAATATTAAGAAACTGAAATCTATTAAAAAACTAAAATTCCCAGATGGAATGAGGCACTGCAGTTGGCTATTTGCACTGTAAACAATCGGCAGTGATTTATAATTGAGTATCAAGTTAAATGGTTTTGTGTTTCCAAACAATTCATTCATTTACCACCTTCCTGGCTCACAGTATGGATTGAAGTGGTTTTGAAATGACAAAAAATCGATCTTGTGAACTGTACCCTATCAAAACTATTGGGGGGGGGCAGAATGTACACAGTATTACTCACCTTATGTGCAAGTTCCAGAGGCTCCCCTCCCTTGATAAGAATGCCATTCTGGGCACCCACCCCTGTCCCAACCATGACTGCAGTGGGTGTGGCCAGGCCCAGGGCACATGGACAGGCGATGGCCAGTACTGTGATGGCCGTTTGGAAACCAAATGCAACAATGAACTCATTCTTTTCATCTTTTGTTGGCTAACAGAGTAAGCATAAAATTTATATAAGAAACAATCAAATAAACAAAAAAGGCTATCACAAACATGAGTTTAATATACATGTACATAATGCAAATTCTCTTAATAACCCCCCCCCCCCCCCTGTAGCAACAGAATTAGTTAACATTTTCAACCCAACACAATAATGTTTTTATCAACAAAGAACATCCTATGTGTTGCTTGGGCAGTCAGTGTTCATGATTTGAATAAAATTGTTAAAAATTTGTTGTATCTGATCTAAGTTATTGTTATTGTCAGCATTCTGCTTGCTTGCGTAGTGTTGTTAATAATGGCATATACGTCCTACGCAAGCAAGCAGAACGTTGACAATAACAACAACTTATGTAAAATACTGATCTACTCAGTCATTACTGCGTCATTTTAATTCTGATGAAGGCAAACAGTAGTTGCTGAAAATTTAGTTAAAAGGTAGTTCTACAACCTTTTTAATTTTTCACTTTATAGATCAGATACAACAAAATTTCAACAATTTTATTCAAAACATCCTAATAATGTTGTCCTTTAAAACAATATCAATACAAAAGAACATGCACTGATAAAAGATTGCAAAAAGTATGTGCTGTGCTGTGGTTTGATTTTGACACATCACCTGTTGTACTTCATGATTATATCATACATTTTACATCACCTGATTTTGCTGAAGCCAATCAGAAAACGACCTTACAAGTTAGCCATCGGTTAGTTAATTGAGGGACTAATTGCCATTTGAACAATGCAACTTAACCCTGAGTTAGGCTTAATCGTCTGTTACTCTAATTGAGGTTCTAGGAACTGGGCTCTTGTGTTTGGGCGGGGTTCCTCCCTTAACTTGTCACACAGCATAATAGAGCAACTTACATCAAATTTCTTGTGCAGTAAGTTCACATTTACAAATCCTATAATCAGCCATACTATGAGGGTCAGACTTGAGAGGATGAACACTGTCGGAACAAAGTAACCTGACAACTTGTCTGCAAACATCTGTATGGGAGCCTACAAAAGGAAACAGAAAGACAAAAAAGTGTTTATAATAATGTTTTTGTGATCATAATAATATTTCAATGTTATATAATATAGTAATTTCAATTGATGTTGCTGTTATTTTAGCTATTCTATAGTATGTACTCCAGCCTTTCACTCTCTCATATTGCATAAAACCCAAAAGAAGGTCGAGTCTTCACTGTGTGTGTGGTTGTAACAGTTGGTAAGACCTCTGACTCCCAACCAGAAGGTCCCAGGTTCACTCTCCAGCATTCCTGCTGAGCAGAGTGGCTCTTCATCTGCTGGGGGGCCACCTGCCTATCCACTGACGGTGTGGCAAAGGATGGCTGTACAAATACAACTTCAACCAAGGCCAGGTATCGAACCTGGGACCTCCTGGTTAGCGGTCCAAGTTCTTACCGACTGCGCCAACTGTGCTCACTGAGTAAAACGTATTTGTGTGACCTTCATTCACCACACCAACCCTGGAATATCGGGGGACTTAAAAGGAACCCACGCCCTTGTCAATAGGAGTGGGCCAATGCCGATGTTGTGGTCTGTTTACTGAGGTCACTACTCAACCTTAACTTCAGGCACTACTCAACATTTAAACTTTTCAGCATCACGCATGTTATATATTCACAAATAACGCTGGTACTCTTGAAATCAAGCATAAACTATTAATTTTAAAAACCCCATCTAGCACTGAAGCTGGACAGATGGCTTCTTACACCAGCATGTCCAGCAGGAAGGGGACTCGAACTTGCAACCTCTGGGGTGCGAGTCGGTGTCATTTAAATCGCTTGGCCATGTTGCCTCCCATAACTAAACATAGTGTACAGTCATGTATGTACCTTGGATGTCTGTGCTTCCTCAACAAGTTTCACAATCTGTGACAGCGTAGTATCTTGACCAACATGAGTTGCTTCTACCAGAAGGGATCCATTCTGATTTATTGTTCCACCAATAACTGTATCCCCTGGTTTCTTGGGTACTGGCATGGACTCCCCAGTGATGAGAGACTCATCAGTCATAGATACACCATCTATTACCTTGGCATCAACTGGAACTTTGGCTCCTGGCACAACCTAAAATAATGAAGGGTCTCTATCAGAACGGAAAGCCAGAGGGTTTATACATATATATGTACATGTATTGAAGAAGGTTCAAAGTTCTTCGACCTGTGTTTCACTGATAAAAGAAAATGAAAGTTGCTTTTCAATCTTTTCATATTATATATGTACACACATACATGACATGTGAACTCTGAATGTAAACAATCTGAGACTCAAAACTGCTCACAAGCAATATAAATGTCTGCAATGCATTTTGCAGTTTATAAATTAAGACCTAGACAGGTCTTAATTTCTAATTAATCTTATTACAGATCTCTACTTCCTTGAGTGTTATTTACAGTAAGGGGGGTTCAAATATAAATCTGTAAATTTACAACAACTTTTAAAAGTATGTACCTTTAGAATATCTCCTCGTTGGACAAGATCAACATCAATGACAGATTCACTGATAACTTTCTTCTTCGGAGCATCCATTGTCACCAGAACTGCTTCTGCCGGCTGCAGAGATAGCAGTTTAGCCAGAGCCTCAGATGTTTTTCCCTTCGCTACATGCTCCATCCAGCGGCCCAGTGCAATGAACGTTAATAACATGGGTGGAGTGTCAAAGAAAGTCATTGGGTTGTGTGAACTGGCTTCAACCATGGCAACTGTTACTACCACAATCTGAAAGAGCAAGTTAATTAGTAAATACATAAATAAAAATGTAATTTCTGTTTTTAGTCATAATATACATGTATCACACATATTCAGTTATTAAGGTATGACAATATTTGTGTGACTGTATGAAGAAAAAAAAAACTTTAGAAATGCTTTCAGAGCATTGAATTGCTGTACTTAATCAAATTCATTGATTCTCTTGTGTACAAGTAGTAGCTACTACTTTGGTCTAGATTAATTATATTCTTGATTACCTTATATAACAATACACCGTGAAAGCTCTAATAAGTCCCTCCTCTCTATTAGGGGGGGGGGGGGGGGGG
>JANVCJ010077032.1:7500-11708 GCA_026413505.1 Epizoanthus ramosus | reverse complement strand
AGGATGATTTCCTGCGTTGAAGAAGCACAGCTGGAATTTCTGATATCTTGATCCAACCGAGATCATGAATAGTAATAAAAAAAATTATCATCAGGTTAATAGTTCTGTCCAGTAAATTAAATTCGATCAACAAAGCCCATTCTAACTAAAAGTTAGGCGCTTTTTTAATATACTATGTTTTAAATTTTAACTCAGGTCGGACCAAAGTCGGACCTCAACGGTCGTAGTAGTAGTAGTAGTAGTAGTAGTAGTAGTAGCAGTAGTAGTAGTAGTAGCAGTAGTAGTAGTAGTGTCATTATTGTTGTTGTTATTACTATTATTCATTTACATAATTATTTAATATCACTCGTTTTCTTGGTTCTCTGCTGAACAAAGTTATACATGTATTACCGACTTTCAATCTTAAATAAGTTCAACATTCTTCCCTTAGTTAAAAATAACCTAATATACAATTAAACATTGATTCTTTGTATCGGTTGTAAAACTTGTATATCTGCAGATTGCTTGACTGCTTCTACTGAAATGCCAGCTGATTACTATGCTAAGACAGCATACAAAGATGTTAACAGGAAACCCAAGATACCAATGATGAATGACGAGATGCTGAAAAAAAATGCTGAGCGATGGGAACTGTAAATCTGACGATTGAGCTGCACTAACAGTCCCTCTGCAGTAAAGAATGCAATATTTGCCTGTGGTATACGTAGTTTCCATATGATCTATAACAATCATGGGTGACAGTCTGTTACAGTGTCTGTGTCATGTCTCAGACATGCATGTATATATATGAAAACTTGGTCTCAACATCCAATGTAGTTTGTGACAGACTACAGCACATGATCTAAGGTTAGACACTGGGATTAGTGAAGTTCAGATACGAGGCTATGGTTAACCACAATGAAATTTGTTTTTAAAAAATATAATTTGAGGAACCTATAATAGTTATATATAAATATCAACAGCTGCAACACCACGTTATTGTGTTTTGGTTTACCTCTCTTGTTTGGGGATTCATAAATCCTGCCATGTGAATGTCCTATGTAAATATACTCTTGTTAATAATACGTAATTATCCATATTATTAGGATAATAATAATGAAACAGTTCTCAAGGGAATTCTCACACGATCCAAAATGGGGCAACAAACTCCCAGTCAAAAGATGTTTTAATATTACCAATGCAGTGTCAAATGGTATCACCTGTCGACAGTGTGCCATTAACATAATATGGAAACATTTTTTGATGAAAAAATGTACCACCTAAGCAACAAAAAATTTAAAATTATGCACTGGATAAGAGCTTCAAGCATATTCTATGCTGACAATGTGCCAGATGCTTTCAACAGGATTGCCAAATATTATTAATATTTGATGGTAATTCTAATTTTAATTTTTATTTAATTTTATTTAATTTCCACATTTGATTACGTGTCTAGAAGATAAAAGCACTATTTTCAAAGTGATAAGCATGGTGGACTTAGAGGTAATATAAACCCTTAATTCAAATGTCATGTGACCTTCTAACCATTGTATGCTAATAAACATTATTATATAATAAAAGTATTCACAGAAGTCCAAGTTCATGAACACCTTTATGCTGTGGTTGCACGTTTTTGATAACTTTGCTCAGAAGAACTTTGAGGATGCAAGGTCTGATATCAGTCCAGCAACACATACCTATGTATCTTAAGATGGATGGTCCCCTGAGAGAGTCACTGTCTGACAAATTAATCTTATTACAATGCTGCTAAGGTTGGTATCAATCTTGACACATATCTGTTGCAAGGAAATTGTTGCAGGGCATTATCACACCCATGTTCCAATGGTTCTCTGGTCATCATTTCTCACAGCTGAAGCACTGTCTGTTTCAACTGCCTCAATTCCAACACTAATTCCTGAAAAGTCCCGTTTCAGGTTTTGCTGGCGAGTCTTGTCATTTTCCATTGTGTAAGGCTCAATGACTACATGTTGGTTCAACACGGCCCAGCGTTTAAAGTATCTCTTCATATGTCTCAGACTATCAAAGTACAAGCCTCCAAGAGCCAGGGCAATGAACAATCCATTCAACATATACGCAAACTTTACTTCCTCTGTGGTCCTCTCAGTCACAGCACTCGGTGTGCCACTGACACGTGACCATATGATCCAGATGACTGATGTCAGAAGCATTGTAATAAAGGCCACAAACAAGCCAACATGTAGGTATCCTTTCGTACTCACTTCTGGAAATTGCCACTGCAAAAAATGTTTTGTGTATCTTAGGTTTAACATATATATATGCATGCTTTCCAGTGCAAATGTCAAAGATCGATAAAGTGAACTATACATAACTACTGAGAAAATCAAGAACACATTAAGGTAGTTACAGGTATGAATTAAGTTGGGAGTGGGACAGAGGCAGTGGTGTAAAAGAAATTCACAAGTAAACAGCTTACCAAAATTAGGGAACAGGTCAAAACACATGCTCCAGATAGTAGCCCACATTTTACATCAGAAACAACTGTCTGACTCAGTGCATCATACAAATACCACCCCCACTTTTTGACCACATATTTTTGTTTGGAGGGAGTGTAGTGATGGCAACCACATATATTGTAAAATGTATTGTTTCTAGATTTATCTCTTAGTTTAGAAGATATTCAAAAACAAAAATAATTTAACAAGTAAACAATAGCTGCAGAGGATACAAAGGCAGCAGCCCCAGCCCACCCACACTTCCAAATGGGGACCCTCAACTGACCTACTCCTTAGCTGGTTCTACTGACAGAGGTAATGTCTTGCTCACCTTCCAAAAATATTTGATCTTCCTTCTCCTTGTTTTAAACTTGTACCTACACAGTTCACATGCTTGATTACCGGATTTCGATATCCAGTTGAGCAGGCAACTTTGGTGTGCAAACTTGACAGTTCCTGCACATCTACATGCAGCAATGAGTTCCTCATCCTCCTCCCCACTATGGCAGATCCTGCACATGAGCGCAGTACTTTCACCCAGCTTACTGTAACTTTGCCTTTCTAGTGATTTTCTGGAATCAGTTGGTGCGACACAAACTGATCCATCAGATCCTCGAAAGTTGGATAAAGTTACAATTGCACTGCTATCAGGAGAATGTTGCCAGGCAAAACTATTCAAGGATTCCATGGAAGCTATTGGAACTGGTCTTAAGAGCAATGGAAGAGTCAAGTGACTACACAACATTCCACTTTCAGTCTTGGCTAAAATTTGTGGTCCTCTGTGTGAGCACAGATAATGTTCTTTATCCATTTTTTTCACAGCTTGATGATTACACCTGCTTGGCAATGAAGTCTCCGCCAGTGCCGAGGAGCCGCTGGAGTACACTGAACATGTTGCAATATCATCACCTACACTGTCTACTGCTGGCAGAGTGCAAAGTGTTGGCTCACTTGCACCAATAACAGGCCTAGGCAGTTCACTATGTGTGTGTAGCAAATCGTAATCTTTGTTACTCACAAGACATGGCAGGCTAGTTGACACAAGTGGCTAAAAAGAAAATTGGAAGCATGTTAGGGATTCTTCACAATTTGTGACACTTTCAAGAGCATGGTTTGTGGTGCATCTATTTAGCTTTTAATTTGTAGATAATTTATATATTTTAAAGTTTTTAAAATTTGAAACTGTTATGTGCTTGTGAACATTAATCTACATGTAACAGGCATAATACAAAATTTAATGCATTTTGTTATTTAGTAGTAGTAGTAGTAGTAGTAGTAGTAGCAGCAGCAGCAGTAGTAGCAGCAGCAGTAGTAGCAGCAGTAGTAGTAGTAGTATATATACAGCTATTTCAAGAAAGACTGAATACGATGACTGAATGGAACTGTGCAGAGATGTCAACATTTGGATTTTGCTATGCGTGAGAGTTGTCAAGCGCCGAAGGAACAGGCAGCTAGGGGGTCTGGGGGCATGCTCCCACAGAACATGTTCAAGAAATAAATATGGTCAAAGCACACAAGAAATATATCTTATGGAGTGTTTTTTGTGAACTTTACTTGGCAATTGCTGTTCGTTTCTGGCAGATCTTTTCAAAAAGTAAACCACCATCTACTTTAAAATTTATCATTATTACTGGATGTATGAGATTTGCTCAGCAATGCGTGAGAGCGCGAGATAACCGTCAAATACATGAGTCTCACATGCAATGCGTGAGAGTAGACGTCTCTGACTATACGTGGGTTGCCAAAAAGATTGAA
>JANVCJ010077032.1:0-2500 GCA_026413505.1 Epizoanthus ramosus | reverse complement strand
GAAGAAAAACCGATGGTAGAAAGGAATTTCGCACTGATGGTCATGTATGGTCATATATGGTCACTGATGGTCACTGATGGTCACTGATGGTACATGTATGGTCATATATAATCACTAACACTTGAATGATATCAAAACTTATACCATTAAATTCCTAAAACTAACTAAATGCCGTATTTGTTCAAAGCAATTTCTTCCTCTTGTATCTGGGGTGGGGCTACATAGTCCAAAACGGAGGCTTGCGTCTTGAATTGTGCACGGCTTAAAATATCTGCTCAGTCGGTGATATTATACATCAGTGAAACAATAAGTGGTTTGCACGTGACGTCATGAAAAATATGAATCTTCTACAGTTGTGACTTTTATATGTTTTAGAGTTCTATTGTTCAAGTGTTTTGATTCAAAGTTATGAATGATTAAATTTCTTCGCCACAAACGTTTCACGTATCCCGCTGGCCCAGAAAGGGGGCTTGGATTAGACTAATGCCCCACCATCGGGGCGGATTCCGCCGCCCCCCTCCCCCATCAGTTAACTTCTTGAGATTTTGGCGTAAGACAAAAAAATTATCACAATTGTAAATCGCCACAAGACACAACATCTACGCAGCTTTGGTGACAAAGTTTGCTAATTGTCTATGTATTTTGATATACATTATATCAGTTATGTATATTGGTATAAGTTATGTTATTGTAATTAATACATTGCATTACTCACATGTTTCAAAAAGGTTGTTAGCAGATTCCTTCTCTTGGATGCCTCGGTCGAAAGTAGGAATTCCCACACGTTCAACATTTTTCCTTCCAGGTCTTTAATTTGGAGGATTTCTAAATAAAGAGGACAAGTACGTTATCTCAGTGCACATGCGCATGTACGCATGTACGCATGTACGCATGTACGCATGTACGCATGTACGCATGTACGCATGTACGCATGTACGCATGTATGTCCGCACGCACGTAAGCATGAATGTCTGCATGTCTGCATGTCTGCATGTCTGAATGCGTGCGTGTATGTGTGTATGTATGCGTGTATGTAAAATATACACGATTTCACGCTGGCGGTTCGGAGTGGTTCAGACTAAAGATCTAAAATTGATTACCCCAAACTTGTTCTCATTCTGGCATTTGGAAAAAGCTCGATTATTTTTTATAATGTTTCTTTGCTGGTGTTTTTAATGCAGAAACCACAAATCCTTAGATTTTTTTTTATCTTATCTTCGCACTGCAACCTCATCGAGCACTTTTAGCCCGTATCACGGTTTGTTGCCTGGCGGCCGGCAGAGCGTCGATGACATTGTACGGAGAGGGTTGGGGAGGGGTGGGGAGGGGAACTTTGCAGACCTTGTTGTCCACATATAGTAATACAGGCTTTTGTTAATGCACATTTGTACTTCCGCGATTTCCACTTTATACCATTCTACCTGAACAAAAGTGAACAGAAGCGAAACAGGACATTTTTAAGGGAAATTTAGAGCAATCCCAACCAATCAATGTAGCGAGATGATATACTAGTTATATACAAATTCCGGAGTAGCTTTTCTTTCTTGTTTTCCAAAGTAATGTGCTATGTGTATATGTTTGTATTACAGTATTGTGTACTGCTCAAGCTGTTCAAAGTTCAGTTGATAATCAAAATGTTCTCTTCTTTAAGGTTTCGTGCACTTCAGGTTAGTACGCTGTTCACAAATGAATGGAGAAGATGTCGTTAGCAGTTTATTACTTTTCTTTTGTTGGTGTTCTTGTGGTGTATGAATGTAGATATAAAATGGCTACTAGGTTTACTAATGATGTATGACGTATCCAGATTGTATTAAGAACTGACCAATCAGTGACTTCAAACGCTCTTTTTCTGCTCTATATGTATCATATTTTTTACAATCTCTTTTAGCAAAGCGTCGGTGGTATAATGGTGAGCATAGCTGCCTTCCAAGCAGTTGATCCGGGTTCGATTCCCGGCCGATGCAATTTCATTTTTTTCCACCTCCGAGAAAACGGGTTCTATTTTAATGCTTATCATTCTTTTTAATCCCTCAAGTAATTCTAAAAACGAAACTGCCTGTTTTTGTAAAAAGAATAGGATTCACAAGAGTTGATACGCCTGTACACCTGCACGAATGTACCCATGTACGCCTGTCCGTCTGTAATGTACGCATGTACGCTTGTATGTCTGTAATGTACGCCTGTACGCCTTTACTCCTGTACACCTGTACGCATGTAGGCATGTAGGCATGTAGGCATGTAGGAATGTAGGAATGTAGGCATGTAGGCATGTAGGCATGTAGGCATGTAGGCATGTAGGCGTGTAGGCGTGTAGGCATGTAGGCATGTAAGCATGTAGGCATGTAGGCATGTACGCATGTACGCATGTACGCATGTACACATGTACGCATGTGCGCATGTACGCATGTACGCATGTACGCATATACGCATGTACGCATGTACGCATGTACGCATGTACGCATGTACGCATGTACGCATGTACGCATGTACGCATGTACGC
>JANVCJ010077021.1:0-11709 GCA_026413505.1 Epizoanthus ramosus | reverse complement strand
AATAACGACAATAACGACAATAACGACAATAACGACAATAACGACAATAACGACAATAACGACAATAACGACAATAACGACAATAATGACAATAATGACAATAATGATAATAATGATAATAATGATAATAATGATAATAATGATAATAATGATAATAATGATAATAATGATGATGATTTATTTATATAGCGCCATTTTCATATGCTCAATGGATCTTAGCAATATTAATACATTGGAAGATAACATGTATGAAAGATAAAATTACTTCAAATGATAGTGTGTGTGTGGTTTAAAATAAAATAATCTATGTAAATAAATAATAATGCTTAATTATATCTGCATTACTCATTATATCAATTTTTATTTGGCCCTAATGTTCCTATAATAATATTTTTTGAACAAATGCCAATATTAAGAATGAAGAAAGGTTCATATTGTAAACAATGAAAGTAATGTTACTAAAACAAATCCCTTTCACATCCTCTATACCTCTTTCTCTTATAATCTGCTAAAAAAAGAAAAAAAATGAAATTCCCCAAAACATTTATTCTCAGAATCCGCCGTTAATCTTTCCATATGAAGAATGCTCCTGTGGAGAAAAACTTCGGCAGCGAGATATATCAATGAAAGTATTAAGCTAATACTCAAAACGTTGCCACGTGTAAAGGTTGTAGCAATTCATTCACCTTATGACGTCCTTAAAGGCATTCTTCCAGCATGGGTTCTAAAATTATCTCATATGGGCATGCAATCTTTGGATTCAACAACAACTTTATTCATATCTAGAGGTATACAATGGTTCTATAGGAAAAAAAGAAAAGTTTACAATGTACGATATTGGCCCTTTGCCATATATGTGCTTGGATTGTTGACAAAATGTAGCCTATCATCTGACATCTGAATGCGACCACAACATTGAACCATCTAACCTAGATGTATTTAATATTCAATAGATGTTCCGCAGTATGTAAAATTATAATCACGATACTTACAATCTTTGAAGAGACGTTAGGCCATCAAAGGTTCCAATTGGTATGTCACGGAAATAATTACGAGACAGAACTCTGTGGATATTAAAACGTATATCTAATCTAGAAATATATCTTTTACCTACTAATAAACAATTATTATATGAACGCGTACGAGTAAGCTATAATTCATTTCTAATAACTGTGTCACTGTAATAATGGCTTTATTAGGACAAATGTTTCTCTGTTATGTGCAAAATGTGTACAAGGAAAATATACTCCTTGATGAGATTACAAACATGACCCCCATGTAGTTCTTTCTATTTTTATCGAAGCAATATTTTTCTAGGAATATTCTTCTGTTTTCTTTTGTTGCGTCTCATTCGACTGTATATAATAATGTACGAAATCCGCAGTACAGTTTCTTGACATCGACAAGAGCGTTCGCTCATCAGATGTTCTGCAGTACGTAAAATGTACTCATTATAATTATCATACTTACAATGTTTGCAGAGAGGTTAGGCCAGCAAAGGTTCCTCTTGGTATGATGTGGAATTGATTATCAGACAGATCTCTGCAGATATTAATAATATGTCACGTCTGGACACATCACTTTTACCTACTAATGAACAATTAGTATAGGAATTATTTGCTCTGTTTGAGAAACAAATAGAGATTAATTGTACTCGTGAACAGATTTGACTTTTTAATTTTCCTCGAGTAGCACAAGACACTTTCGGTTTTCACAATACATAACCATTTTATCATTTCTTGCTACCCTGGTGAGCTTAGAACTTGTGTTTTGTATTGGGAAGGCTTTATTCCTCACATGACTTGAGAGTATGTGCATTACCATGACATAGCCCAATTATTGCCAGGTGAACTATAAAAAGGCCACGATATTGAAAAATGCATTTATTAAAAAACGACGTCTTTGTTTGCAATTCTAGGAAGAATGGCAACTAATTATTAGTTTGCCATGACTATTATTAAGGCCAATATCACTCTTGCCAAATTTCATTAGAAAGGGATAAACGGTTTTGATTATTTGGGAGGGGAGTGGAGGTAAACTACCCTCCTTCGTCACTGCTTTCAGGTTACTTATGTCTGTAAGGGTTAACAATGCACTTTGCTCTATCAGAACAATTGACTAAAGCTAGTAGCAATTCAGTTTTAGTGATATTATGACGTCCGCAAACACATTCTCAATTTAAATTTTGTCGTTAACTTAAGTGAATGTTCTTTTTTAAGTAAGTACGTACATTAAAGTGTTCTGACATTTATGAATTATCAACGGTAAATCACCTTGTAGTATATAATATACTACCTCAGTAGTATATAAGGGAAGGAATTAGCCAGAAAAACCTGGCGCAACCTTGCGCACCTCATTTCCATAAAACCTGGCGCAGTTTGATGTCAATAACCGGTTCAAACCAGTATTTTACAACCACGATTTTTTTAGTAGGGGTAGGGGGTGGGTATAACTGCTAAGCTTGCCAAAACTTTCCCGGTCAATATATTTTGACGTTTCAAGCTATCGCATAGAAATTCTAAAGACTGACTTTAATGGCTTTTGTTTTATCAGGCGATGGCACAGCAATTCTAAATACTGACGTCAATATCCTGGACCCAGAACTTCCAGACTTTGAAATGATTCCGAGTGTATTGATGACGTGAATAAAGGCAGCGCGCGCTCTTACGAATAGCTGGAACAAAGATTGCGATGGGTAGAGTTGGTCAAAACTACCGTAGTGAGTACAGAAGCTAGACTTTCCAAACGAAGAATGCAAACACTATCGAAACAGAGTGAGGAATAGGACGATCTGCCTTGTTTCACGTCACAGAACACGAATTAGTCACCATTCCTCCCGTGCGCTCCGGTGATCGGTCGATTTAAAAGGGTGTAGCCATTATAAGAACTTTAAAGCTTAATTACGGCACGAATATTAGGTCGAATTAAACAATTCTTTCTGCCAATTAATTTAGGAGGTCGAAAATATACAAAATCCAAGAGAACTGAAAATGGGTTATATACACTTTAATAGTATTTGCATGACGTTTCTTGTTTCAGGTCTTATAACATCAGATTCTCAAAATCTACCATGTTAGAATACGGTTTTCATGTTGGAATGTGCACTTCATCTTTGTCTTGACACCATTTTGATACACAACATTCAGTATCAACAGAAACGTTTTCAGACCCAGGCATTTCCTTGCACTTGTTTGTCCAAGAGTTCTGACTCAATGATGAATTTCATTCGTACATTTCAGGTTGTTTCGAACATTTTTGAAAACAAACCAAGCACAGAAGAAGTAGAAACTAGCATAATTTGTTCAAAAATGGCCAAAGTGCCATTTTTTTACTGTTGACTACTAACTGTCTGAAAATACTAAAATTATTAGAACTTGTAGCCAGCGCTGTACAGTAGAGTAGACAGAGAAAATCACTGATCTCCAGTGCTTCTGGAGAACCCTGGCCCCGGTCTTCATTAGTATACTACCACATTGGTCCCAGGTGAAGACTGCATGTAATCTTCAGATGCAGGCACATTGCTGGCATCTTCTACTGCAAAAATCTTGTAGTTGTAGGCAATCAGCGCAAATGGCATCTTGTCCACATCAAGTCGGGCTGAGAAGCCATCTTTCTTCTCATCCCCCTGTGACATGCATAGATTATATACAACATTGTCCTTTCCATTCTCCAGAAAATGTGCCATGGCACTTAGACAGAGCTTAATGAAGTCTGGTGGAATAAAATGTTTTAGCTCAGCTTGGAAGTCAGTCACCACAATAGACATGAATACTTTGGTTGCCAGCTGCACTCTCTGGTGAGGATGCTAAGGTTCTCAGTGATTTCATTTAAAATATCACCACAAATTTGTTGATCATCTGGCAGTTCCTGGATGTCGTCATCTTCCACATCCCCAAAGTAGTCGATATTGAATGCCTTTTCGGCATCATCCACAGTTGCACGTACCTTTTTAAGTTTCAGCATTCTCAGCCTACATGCATTATCTGGTAAAATGATAACAAAATGTATACAATTAGTGCTGAGAACTGTCACTAATCCTTTCTGCTGGCAGCATCTTAAATTATGAACTCCACAGTTAATGCATTCTCATTCAATGCACTTGATTCCGTGGAAACCTTTTCCTTCCTCCTTCAGGCACGGGGTCATTTCAACAGCTTCTGTGAGGGACTTGGGGACTGGAACATTGCCGTCGTTTGAATCTTTAAGTAATAATTTGCGGAATTTCATGCAGTCATCAAATACCAATTTCATTTTAACATGCTTGCGGCATAAACGTGATTTCCGGTCCCTTAATGAAGAAAGGCTTCAAGCTTTCAAACTTTCTCTGTTTAATCTTCACATCTGGGTGCCGTTCGCAAAAGTCTAAAAAAGCTTCCGTCTGTGTCTTCTCTAAGACATGTTTGGCATGATAAATGTACTTTTGTCTTCCAATTCTTTTCTTCATGTCATCTTTTTTATCACCAGTCGGTCTGCTCGCGACATTGGTCCAATAATCATATACTTGTCTGGCATCCTCTTCACTGACTGCATCACAACGGATTTTTCTTCTGGTATAAAGCCGGGTATCTCACCCTTGAGAACTTTTTCTCTTCACTTAATTGCTTTTGCTATGCTCTTGATTAAGATTCACAAGCTTTGAAAGGTATTTTTTTGCTCTGGCATGTTTTACATTTTGGCCAAAAGCAAGAGACTTTGTGGCTTCATAAGTTGCACGTTTTTCTTTTGAACCAGATTGATTCACGTACTCAGTACCCTCTGAAATGTGAGAGGCAAGAGCTTTCAACGTCCTTATTCTTTCTTTCTTCTTATACCCCTGTGACATGCATATATCAGATACACTGTACAACATTGTCCTTTCCATTCTCCAGCAAAAGTGCCATGACACTTAGACAGAGAGATGGAGAGCTTCCACTATGCTAAAAGTTTCTTGACTATAATTTAGAAATTTCGAATGTAAAAATAATGGAATTATTGGAGGGGATTCACCCTAATGACTCCCATTATGCTTTCTAGGGTTTATTGAGGGTACAAGAACAATTCCTTGCATGTTCTTTCAGTGTCTAAAGCCTTACGTTTCCTTGTTTTTTGTGGTCCATGAGATTGATTAAAAAACTTTCCCTTTCTTGTTTCTTAAGGCTTGAAAAGGCTTGGAATTTTCTTGCACGATTCACAGCTAGGATGATAAAACAAAATAAAGGTACCATCGAGTCTCACCGTTCATAGCTTCCTTCTCTTGACCATTTCCTCCATTGCCTCGGCATCTCAGAAAGCATTTGTTTGATTTGATATTGACGTTTTGCCAAGTAAGAGAAGGCAAAAGCTATTTCTCGGACTTTTGACATAATGTCCTTTACTATGACCTCATCGCAGCCGTGGACAACATAGAGATTCAATGCATGTGACCTGCAATGAACGTAAGCAGCATTATATTATTTGATTTATTATTGTTGGTTTAAGAATTTGCGGTTGAAAAAATATGCACCTAATGTGTTAATAAATTGTTCAGTAGCAGGGTGTGGCTCAAAATTTAAGAAGTTTATGTTGAAGTCACCCATTATCACACATAGCTTATTTGTTCTGTGTAGGAATTCAACTGCACTGTATAAATATTCCAAAAAAACAATCAAGATTACTATCAGGGTGTCTACAAATAATTCCACAAACAATGTTCTTCCTAGTATCATTTCTTTTCTCGTTTGATACGCCGACCGCATTTATGGCAGCAGTTATGTCTGACGAAATTGCTGTCTTCGCGCCATTGGTAGCACTATCTGAAAGCTTTGACTTTAGTATTTTGATATTTTCTTCTACCTTTTCTGTCATTAAAGATATTTCCAATGCTGAAAAGTTCGGCTTTTGTGATTTTTTAGCTTGTTGCCGCTCTCCAGCACTCACAGCTTGTCAACACTATTTGCCATCTTGTTGCAATAAAAAAAAGAAGAATTACTTCATGGGACACTAATTGCGGGTTAGCAAAATTAATTGTGGGTTAGTTAATCAGGGGATTAATTACTGTTTCAGGAACACGTTTTATCCATCAATTAACTAATCCTAGTTTAAGAAATTTAACCCGAGCTTAGGCCTAACCTTGGGTTAGCAATCGAAACCACTGGCATTACTGAGGGCAATGGAAACATCCAGAGTGTATTCATTCTTTATTAAATGATGGTGATAGTGGTTAAATTATGGTGATAGTGGTGTTCAGCTTGAATATCCTCGATAAAAGTGCTTTGCATTAGTTTCCTGCCTTTTCTTAGTGGCTTCGCTGTTGTTGCATAACCACTACTACATGTATCATCTGAATCTTCCATTTCATCACTTTCGTATTTACTTTCAAGTGCAAACGGCCATTTTATTTGCGGATGTAATAGAGATTGAGAAAGTAGCTTCATTTTTCTGTTATTCTCTTTTTTGGTTGTACTATTTACCAACAACATTGTTTGGATCGATTTTTTTTATTGCAACACAACCGTGCAATCGGGTCATTAGTTCTTTCTTCCTACTGCCTTTCCTCTCACTGTGACATTGGAGCCATTTTTTTAACTAAAGAATTCCTACAGAATACCCAGGTGGATCTTTCGTAAATAAAGACCCTGGAACTTCCTCTTCGGTAATACGATTTCTTACATGTTTTGAGTGCCTTATCTGTCTTCATTTTTAACATGAACATTCTTTGGGATGAGCTTTCTGAAGGTGTCCTTGGTTTGTTTCTTTGTTTGAGTGATTTCTCCTTATCAAAGCCAATTTGATACATTTGCTTTTACACTTCACCCACCAGTTTGAAAACACTGCTTTCATGCTTTTGCGAACATGGGGACGGTCTGGTAAAATGAAGAAACATGCAAGTTTGGGATCTTCAGTGCTTGCTTCTTCTTGCTTGTATGTGAAAGGCACTTTTGTTTCTGCTTTTGCAGTCACTGCAAACTATTGCCACAACTCGGCAAAAACAGGGTCTTTTTTCCCTGCATGCATCACAGAAGCACAAGGAACGTAGATGATTGACTTTTCCCAATAATTTAGAATCATCACACATGCTCATTGACTCCTAACACTCTTCACAAGAGCTTTTGCAATTCGTTTATTGAGAAGAGGTAATATGGCATTTATGAGGCGCATGTTGATATGATTCACATGATCTAAAAAATCGACCATTGCTTGCCCAGGTTTTTCGCTTTGTGTAGTGTAGTTATCCAGAGATGAACGATTGCTTCTGTGGCAATATTATCCTTAAGATACACCAGTGAGGGTGATGGATTTCCCAGAACGTAATGGAGATCGACAGGAATTGTTAAACTGATATTTTCCTTCAATCAAAGATCAAACTCAATGGCCGGTTTCAAAGCCATCCCGTGATTGGTGAGGGAACAAGGAATCACAGTTAACTTGGTTGTTTCTATTAAATATTTAGCTTGTGAGTTCTTCAGTAGTTCCATATGACCCAAAGACAAGCACTTGGTGACTCCTGATTACGGTGTATATCCACAGCTGACACATTTGAGCTTTCAATCCTCTCAAGTCCTTGGTCCGGGAACTGATACGACAGCAGTGCATCAGCAATTCTTTCCAGACCTTGCCGAGCAGCCTTCGACTCGTACTGCATGTGCTGCGCACAATTGGTCCCATCTTTTTCATTTCCACCACTGAGGAAATCTCTCAGAAGCAACTCTCTCTTTCTCTTCTGCTGGAAGAATAACAGCCAATTTTAATTTTAAAAGACAATTAATTAATTATAATAATAATAATAATAATAATAATAATAATTAAACTTTATTTCAACCATCAAGATAATAAAACTATAATTAATATTTACAATTTAAAAATCCTTTCGAAAATATAGGCAAACTATTTATAAAGATATGGGCAGCTAAAAAATAATTAATAATAATAATAATAATAATAATAAATTGCATTTATATTGCGTGATTCTCCATACCATGTTCAAACATGCATTACATGAATGTAAGTAATAATTAGTGAAAAACGTTTTTAAAGGTGTGTCTTAAGTTTGGTTTTCGAACATATTTCTGATGCTGGCTGGAAGTTCATTCCTCAACTTTATCCTAATAAACATAAAAACACGGTCACCAAGAGCTTTCTTTGATCTGATGTTAGGATGAGACCGAAGAATGCCATTGTTGGAAATGCAGAGATTGTAACGTCTAGGGGAAATGAAGGAAATGAGATCAGACAAGTGGGAAGGAGCCATTTGATGAAGGATTTGAATGTAATGAGTAGAATTTCGAAGGAAATCTGTGATCTGACAATCTAGATCTTAATCTCCAAAGTGGTGTAATGTGACAGAATTTTGAAGTGCAGCAAACCAAACAGGCACTTGCATTTTAAATTCTCTGAAGTTTTGAAATGAGGGTGTCTGGGAAGACTGTTGCAATGGATAATACATGTACATAACCAAAGCAAGACACAGCATTGATATATCATACTACATTCCTTTCTTCAGTTGTGTTTACAAACCAATCAGAATTTAGTGTACACAAAGCAGCACTTTGAATGCTAGAAGCAGCTGTTTTCTGTGCCAATTTTTGGAATCAAGCTTGTTAGCAGATCAAGGATGAATTAGCTACATGTAACTTACTCTTTGCTAGTGCCTGCATCTTTTGCATGTATTTGGCCAGATTATCTGCCACGATGGTTACCAGGGAGTGTGTCTGTTGCAGTTGGTTGATCACCTCATGCCTGTAGTACACATGCGGGTTCCGCTGCATGTGTGAATAGTTCTGGGGTGCCTTGGAAAACAACATCATCACAATATCAATCAATGTCAATATCAATATCTTTATTTTCGCATTTCTTAATATATTTCTGCCTAACTTTCGTGACCTTGACCTGGAAAACAGCAACAAGTTATTTATTTCGGAATCTTTAACCCCCCTTCGAAAGAAGTTGTTTGGATCAGTTAACAAGCTAAGGAAGAAGCTGCATTGGAAATACATCTGGACGAATAATGGTCGCATCTCAATTGAGATACATCTGGACGAATAATGGTCACAATCTCAATTGACTGTACTAAAAAAGATAGCGGCTGTACATTTAACCACCATACCTTGCAAACCTAACAAAACGAATCTATAGGCACATAGAAAACCATATATTTTTGCAAAATTCATCCCTGCAATAAAAACATTGTGAATAACAAGTTTGAAGTTTTTAGGACTTTTTGGTGCATTTTTATGAATGCTTTTAGGGTTTTCATGTGCTCAGAATTATGGGTAAATGTGCCAGTCGCCATATTTTTTGGTACAGTCAATTCTCCTTACTCCTTTTCTTACACTTCAGGTGAAGTTAGTTTGGAGAATTTGATATTGCATCAGTCAGATACATTGGTTAGTTGCTACATATATGTAACATGTCATGCAGTTACTGGTTTCAGCTGTCTCCAGTAAGGCAAACTATCAAAGAGAAGGCATCAATGTGTGACAGGACTAAACAGTCGAGCTCAACACACTTTCAACTGGCATACTGGATAAAGCTTACACTAACTAAGAATATTTATTACTGCAAATGAAAGTAGTGACAATAAAGATATTTACTGCGACCTTCATTTACATATGACAAAACCAAAACAGGTTTGAATAGGTTGAAATCTGTTTACAAGTCTGGT
Source organism: Epizoanthus ramosus (assembly GCA_026413505.1). Classification (NCBI taxonomy): domain Eukaryota; kingdom Metazoa; phylum Cnidaria; class Anthozoa; order Zoantharia; family Epizoanthidae; genus Epizoanthus; species Epizoanthus ramosus. The sequence goes on along the minus strand of JANVCJ010077021.1, from coordinate 2,090 downwards.
TACAATCCTTTGGACAGCTGAAACAATCATTACCAGCTGTTTCGACCTATCTGTATTGCTACCAAGTTAGTTGTCTCTAATCACAAAATACCGCTGAGACTGTGACTGCAACTGCAATCTAATTAGAAGTCTACATGACTGTAAGGGTGCAGAAAATATTCATATTGCACATACACACTATCTGTCCCAATTGCTTGCAGGCAAGTCAATGTGACTAAAACACTCAGTGACAATAATATAATATGTTGTAATATGTAATATGTACATGTAATATATAATATATAATATATAAAGTATTCAACTATTAACAATCCTTACCTCATAAAACAACATGCAGATTTCCTTGATCTGTTTTAGTGCCGGCAGTACCCACGTGTCATTCCGGAGCTCATCGACACAACGGTCAATCCACTGAGTCTTTTGAGAGTCCCGGTCCTGGGAACATACAGAACAAGACGTCAGGTTCAACAGAAAAAAGAAACACAAGTTGTTTAACCATTCAGATGCCAAACAGATTACACATACACATAATTATCCATTTAATACAAAGTGTCAGTACCAAAAATTCAGATTTATTTGGTGGAACATATAACAAAGTTCTATGCAAAAATAGAAATGTATGAAGTTAAAATAGCCACAACAGGAACACCCAATAAGGCAAAGTATCATGTCGATCAGGTCATGAACACCCAACAGTCTGTGTTTAAGCTGGTGATTAATCGAATTTACAATAATTTATTCACTGACTGTTTTCTATTACAAGAAGGCTAGGGGATTATAAAGTGCTTAACTTCCTCAGCGTGGTTTTTTATATCAAGCTTTACCTGTGAGCAGCTGTAATCAAGAATCTTGATGTGTGCAGTGAGTGCTAGGTCCATAATATCTGTTGGTACATCATCGCTGTGTGCCAGACTCCACAACAAGCCAAGTACCTATCAACATGGACACAGAGAATGTGTTAGGCTGGCTTTACTCAGTTAATAGTGTAAGGTTATATTTGATACACACAAAACACTACATGTACAACCTTGTTAACAACTTAGCAAAATGATCCCACTGAATTATATTTTTCAAAGCACTTGTTTGGAGCTTATTTTTAGAGTGGGATTATTGTAATTGGAAGTGGGTTTATTATTGGAGGGGATGCTTCATCTTGAAATAATTGTATTTTACTATGATTTATTGTAGCTTTCACATTATCATTTCACTAAACTGTTGCAAACATAGGGTGCATTCATTTGGGATACTGTTATTCCTAAATAGGAATAACAAATTTTATAGAATACACTCTGGTCATTCTGCCACCTGGAGCAAAATTAGAATACAAATAGCTCCCAAATGAATGTTTATTCTGATTCATTCCAGCTATTCTTATTCTGGAATAGTCCCAAACAAATGTGCCCTTACATTGCTGGGAAGTCAGTATATGAACTCACACGGACCATTATCATAGAGACATGTAAAATCAACACAATATTTAATGCAATGAGATCATGTGAGTAGCTGCCGTAAAGCCATTAATCCCAGACCTGTTTACAACTTGTTGTTTTGTACTTTACCACTCCTCTCCTGTGTACACATGCATTCTTGTCTGGAAAAATTAGAGCAACACAAGTTGGCTCTAAATTTTAAGATAAGACAACCAAAAAGGTTTGGCCCCTAAGGGAGACAAGGCGGCCCACTGGTTAGCACCTTGGACTTGAGACCAAATGGTTGATGGTTCAAGCCTGCAGGCAGTTGGCACTACCAAAGTGTAATGTTGTTGGGCAAGACATTTACTCTCACAGTGCTTCTCTTCACCCAGGTGTATAATAATAATAATAATAATAATGATGTCTTAATATCTTATAATTGACTGGGTACCTTGCAAATTGTTGGGGGTTCAAACCTGATAAAATGCTGGGGGTAATAATAATAATAATAATAATAATAATAATAAGTAACCCTGCAATGGACTGGCATCCAATTCAGGGGGGAGTAGTAATACTCTCAGTCGCTTCATGCTACAGAAATGACTGGCATCCAATTCAGGGGGGAGTAGTAATACTCTCAGTCGCTTCATGCTACAGAAATGACTGGCATCCAATTCA
>JANVCJ010076999.1:5000-11710 GCA_026413505.1 Epizoanthus ramosus | reverse complement strand
TTTCTTATAAAAAGATTATATTTAAAATACTCAATCCTTTAGACTTTTATATTCTGTTCTACTTCGATCTACTTGTTACTTGTACTTGTAGTTTCTCTTTCTGTGTTCAGTCAATCAGTCATTCAATGTGATCTGAAACTCCAAGAAAAGTTAAACGTACCTTTGCTTCCCATGCACGGTATTAAAGTCGATTGGCAAAATCATCGTATCCTGACTGCTTCAAAATTATCCAGTCTGTAGATGTGAAGTCCATAGAAACGATGCCGAAATTAGGAAATATGGATAACGTTCGTGACTCCAAGTCAAACCAAGCCGCCATTTTGTATTTTGAATCGCGATGCAAAAACGTCCCATTTCTCTGCTTACGTGAGGATGATCCTAAGGGCCCTTATTTGGCATGACGTAATGTTTTTCATGATGCGCAGAACTGGATGCGCAATGAACCCGGCTGGAAAAAAAAATTCGCCCGGGGAGGGGAGGAGGAAGGTATGTCCTGAAAAGTTGGTTATTGGGAGGACAACCGATTCTAAATATGTCCTTTCGCGTGCTGTACGATCTTATTTCCGCCAACTCTCCGCGACGGATTATGGAGGGAAAAGAGGGACTGCTCGTAGTCTAAGAACATAGTGAAAAACATTCATCAGATGAAAGCCAGGAAATGTTTGTCCTCAAAAGCCGATATTGGATCTTGATGAAAATTTTTGTTTTTTTTCTAACCAAAATGACAGGACAGACCTGGTACCAAAAAATTGTTCATATATATCTATATATATATACTAATATAGCCATACTTGCTGCAGGATTACAATAAAAATTGCTGCAAGGTCAAGTTCTGTCAAGTTCTTGATATTCTTGTTTATCTGAAAGAGCTCTTAGTGTCTTTTAGTATTTGCAGGACCGTCCTTTTTTCACGCCAAATCAGTATTACATAATTTACCCCTCATTTGATAACTGGACTTGTTCTCCGTTTCCCAAATGAGCATTGAATAGTTCCAGTTTCGTATTCGCAATTGCCGCTGGTTACAATGACTACAGACTCATTTGTACAGTGTTAGCCTGGGTTATCTAGCAGCTCGTTTCTTTCTATTAATTTGTTACAATTTTTGAGGTAATTTAATTTTATCCATTGTTAGTATAATATGATTAGGTTTATAAGTGAAGGCCACAAGTTTGTTAGTTTTTAACTGTTACGTGCTACCCTCGATAAATAAAGTCTTATTATTATTATTAAAGCAGTTCTCTGATTGGATAATCAAACAATAACTAACACCTAAAACACAATAACCAACACCTGAAAACAAAGGAGCTACTTTGAAAACAATAAGATACAATAGAGCTGCTACAATACTGGTCAGCCTCGACTAGCGAGAAGGAGTAGAAGTCGCACCTCCAGCTATACATAGAACTGTAAATAGCTCGTATTTCCGTAGGTATTTTTTAATATTTCACGCCAAATCGAGGTTGTACAACTGTACAAATGAGTCTGTAGTCATTGAAATCAGCAGCAATTGCGAATAGGAATTGGTCCATTCAGACGTGGATGAGGTCCTCTGCTAACCGTTCTTTTGCCCCGTTGCAGCTGGTGATGCTGATGGAGTTTGTTCCGCCACTAACTCACAGAAGGAGAACAATAACATATTCCTTGAGGACACGCCCTCGGGGAGCATTGCAAATCCCCGGTACCCTGATTACTTTCCAGATGATATCCAATGCACTTGGTTGATTGTTGCACCTCGGGGGCATACTGTTGCGTTGAACTTCAAGTCTTTTGACGTGGGACATGCAGGCTCGTGTTTCTCTCTGAATAAAGACGAAAACACATATGTACATGTACGAGATGGAAAAAATGAGAAAAGCAAAGACATTGGCAAATATTGTGGCACTGTTACTCCTAACAAGATTGTTTCGTCTGGGAGATATTTATGGATTAGGTTTAAAGCCGGTCAGTACCGTTCAACACGATTTAGTGCTCACTATGCAATTATTAAAGGTAAGGCGCTCATTTAAATATTTGGTAGAGCATTGAAATCTTGCGTTACATGCTAAATTTATGCCAAAATAATATGTCATATACAAGCTATACTCTTGTATTCCAAACTCAAGAAACTACAAAAGGACTGCGCCCCAGTCTACCGAAACAATCCCAGAAAGCAATGCTCCAACGAAAGCTTTGACCACGAGAGTGTTTCACAAGCTAATGTTTCAGCAGAATATGCGTTACTTTATCTCGTCTTAGAAACAATTCCATCAATAAATGCATTATGTTTAAAATCAAATCACAATTCGTACAGGCCAGGCTAACGATTCTGCTTTGTCCTTTCATGCCAAATTAATTAACATTTGCAGCACTGCTTTCTGGGATTGTTTGGGTAAAAAAAGTGGTACATTTATATTGCGCCTTTTCCACATGAATATGCTCAAAGGCGCATTACAATGATCAGTTTACCCCCAGCAAACCGATAGCTAGTCGGGCCCAGTCCTTTTGTAGTTTCTGGAGTGGCGAATTGTATTTTATAATCTTGAGTTATACATCACAATCTGACACAAGATTTATTTACAGCTTTTCTTTGTATTTCGAATGACTCTTGATCATATATCTTCTCATAACATCTTCCGTCATCCAAGGTATTCACTCTTTTACTGAAGTTTTTTTTATTGATATTGAATGTCTTTCTATTCAGTAGTTTTGTGCGTGGGAATTTATTTTCTACTAAAATTTCCTGTTATGGAATTTTGGCACTGATCCTGAACACAACTAAGTCAGTCGTGAGAATGCAGATTGTTTCTAGACGACCTTGGTTTCCTGCTCTACAAAGCTTTAAGAAAGCTTTGTTTAAAAAGTATGTAAATTTTAATGTATTTATTTGACTTACACAACAACAAACAGGATAAGGGTGCGAGCTCCGGGAAATTGAGCCGCTTATGGTTACCATGGTAACATCTAACTCACGATCAGATCAAGATATTTTTAAAATATACATTCATGAAATGTGGGATAAAGAGCGTACGGACTCCATCGGATGGAGTTTTTTTCTTAGGGAAGGTCATTTATAGTTACTGGAAGCCTAAAAATGGATATTAAAGTGGAATTTGCTCAAGTACTGACATTTTCTCTTTGAAAAGAGATCTTAATTTTCCTGTTAGATACTGATTGCTGCAAGGAAGTTCGCTGAAACTTGTGAAATAAAGAAACAAGAATTCCAACTAACACGTTTGAGTTTAACAAGATTCTTTACTTCTTTTTCATGCCGAATTTTTGATTTTCCGTTTCTTTTTTATAATCTGGAAGAATTTTTATCCAATCGCAAAAGTTGAAAAATTATCTACCAACACGGGGAATTAGCACAAACTATGCAAGTACTGTGTGTTAAACGCTGTATCTTCTCAAAGTCTATAAGCATATGTTATATGTTAGATCCAATTTTCCAGAAAAAAGGCGCCATCAAAAACATTCCAAGAACACAATAATAGATTCTCGTCGTGCTCGTTTGAAAATAGTTCATTCAATTAAAGACATATGAACAATTACAACCAAATATCAAGCAAACGTTTACAATAATTCGATGACATCGTTTTGGAATTGAGAGATAGAAGTGCGGCCGGATTTACACACGAAAAGGTTTTTCTATGCTTTTATTCCATCTATCAGATCGAGTGGAAGTTGCAGTACAATCTCCAAACTATCTTGAGAAGGTCACTGATATTTTCAATTGGATTTGTTCAGGATTACATCTTAGGATAAGAATACAAGATCAGATTGGGCCAACGCATCGCTGAGGACCAAATGCGACGGAACAGAAAGCCAGAAGTGCCCAGAATACAAAAGTTTGCAAAAAACTGTCATTGTTTCAATGATATTATTTTAAACGATCTTCTCACACTTCATATATCACTTGCCCGGATCACTTGCTTATTCAATTGCATGCGGTCTGGTTCAAAGCAACAGCAAAAATGACAACTACTAAAGTTCTTTCTTGTTCTCTGCCGGGTTTGTCGTTCCTGAGTGCGTTTTACGTGAATTTCAGTGCGTGAATAGCAACAGATAGAGATGGTTGTTTTAAGGTCCAACGAGTAATGTAAGTTGAAAGATGATTACGGTGGTAAAGTATTTTGTGCGCTTGTTGTATTCTGAATAGAGCGACTGTTTTGTGCAGACGTCAGGGTTGTATAGCGGCAACCTTGATTGAGGCCAACGAGGCAGTTTCCTCAGTTACTGCCATCAAAATACAAGAAATGCGATCAGTTCCAAAAGCATGGAAACACCTCCGACAAGTAACTTCGCGTCTGAGCAGCTCTCATGCATGGCTACGTTCTCGATTACGTCACTGCCCCTGGCCCCGGGTTAGGTCAAATTGTAAATGAGATTTCTTCATCTAGGAATACGTAATCCGGTGCCTATAAAGTATTATTGAAACATTCCTCAGAAACAAAATTACAGATAACCCAAGTCAGTCTACAAGGCAGTAATCTCAATCATGGGTTAACATTTGAACCTTGGGTTAACGTTAGCCAACTGTCGAGCAGCTGGACCCAGGTGTGCTCGCTTTTGAGCAACCAAGACGGCTAACGACAATGAATAATCACAGAATACAATAGACTGCACGTGAAAATGTACCAATCTGGCCACGTGACCCGTCCACCGTAGCTCACCGACGTCGTCATAATTGTAACTTGACTGAAAAGCTCAAGTTCTTTGCGTCGAAAGAGATAGTAGTCTAAACTAGACTCGCTGATTCTTCAGTACAACCCCCACGTGCGCCTTCGCACAAGAAACTATAAAAAGAGAAGACAAACAAGTTTAATTTAATTTAAGAGCCTTCGTGTTCCTAGCGATAGATTTGATTTCATTAAGGTTTGAAAATATGCCAGCTATTGAGAATACACCACAACAAGGTTGTCCTCCACTGACGAACTGAGAAGGCCAAGCATAGAAAGCAGTCAAATAAAAAGCGAACCGCTTAGGCCCGCTTTAGACATCGAACTTTTCATGCACCAAACCTAATGAGTTAGAACAATGCATTTAACTTATTAGCATTATGGCTACGGCGCATGAAAACTTCGACGACTAAATACAGACCAATAAAACGGGCCATATTTTATAACCACCCGAAGGGCTATTTAATTTCTTCTTTAGTGACGTGATTTATCTTGCGATTTGGGACCTGGTTACCAAGCTACAACAACAACAACAACAACAACAACAACAATATACGTTTATTCACCTCAGTTTAAAATAATATTATATCATTTGGGTAGTTAAGACATAGATAGGTGCTAATTACCTGGAATAACCATTGGGGCTACACGAGCCAGGCAACCAGAACTCTATTTTGATTAGATATGTTGGATCGGTTTATGAGGGGACAAATAGAAAAAATGAAAAAAAACCGGGAAATATGCTACATATTGAATTGGTGAATAAGAAATGGTATTTTAAAAAGGCAATATTTCACCTCGACAGCCTTTTCGAAAGTTTATATGTGCAATTACGTTACATTTCTGAACTGGTAACTGATTATAAACGTTACATTGTCAGGATTTCGAAGAGCTACTGACTGATTATGATAGAGTTTTCTGATCCAGATAGCCATGCATATATCTTTTCCAGGTTCCAGATTACATTTCTTTCAAATGCTAGTTGTGATAAAATTACAAACTGTATTTTCTTACTCGTTGTAGAGTCGCCCGCAGTTCTTCTGGTGGTTGTGGCTACGTTAGTCTCAGTGACGCTTGTTTGCATCTTGATCACTGCAGTCTGTTTAAAAAAGAGAAGACGACGATCGGATGATGACTTCTCAATCACGCCTTCCAATTCTCACCTACATCTCGATATATCACGTGCCATAAACACCCCGACGGAGAATATCGTCATGGCAACCCCGCTGGCCACAGCACTGGCTGTGAGCAGGTGTTTTGGACCAGCGGTTGTCTGCTTTAGGGAAGAGACGATCATAAATGAATATACTTTACACGAGTCAGAGGACACTGACCCTGGGGACTCTGGAGAGACTGGTGCGGAAAGTCCAAGCCCGACTGGAGATACGTTGGCTCCTGTGTGCACCTGAAATCATAGAATTATCAGTTGCCCTATTTTAACCACCTTGTATAATTTATAGCTCCCAAATCTCCTGTAGATACATTGTCAGGACAGCAAATGGCCATGGAAACCGATGCATTTATCAGTGACTTTAACTTAGTGGTCTGTCTTGGATAAGCATGTTCCCTTTGCCTACTAAAATTAATGAAGCACTCTGGCCATTCGAATTACACAGAACACTGATTCCAAAGCACGAATTCTTTATTACAATGTTCCCATAATCCAAGACGGGATGGTTCTTGTTAAAGGGGTTTGATTTACCGAGGACAATGACTGCACAAGGTTTTGTTCAGGTAAAAACAAAGTATATTGTCATACAAAAGGCGGGGTTCTTGGCCGTATTCAGGTTTCCATGGAAGCTACATCAGTCTTTCAAATTTGTACTTCAGTTGCTTAGCAACAGTAAATACATTAGAATCAATCTTAAATGCTATAAGTCACTGAAATATACATATCCCTAGTTCGTTTTCGTCTTTTTATTGGTAAGATTGAGAAACTAGACATATTATGCTTTCTCTCGGATGGTAGCTGATAGCTGCTCTGTTGGTTTTACAAACAGTGTATGAACGTCGTCCCCAGTACAGCACAGACGTTCGTCTTGACGAATTTGGGC
>JANVCJ010076988.1:0-11713 GCA_026413505.1 Epizoanthus ramosus | reverse complement strand
AAATATTGTTTGTCTTTCGAGGGAGTACGCTGGAATATCTTCATAACTAGAAATATATAAACAGTTCAAACACGTAATAATGTCCTAAAAGAGAAATTTGTGTACGAAATGAGTTTTGGAAACTTTTTAAAATAACCAATAAGAGCATTTTTTTATTTTCTTCGCTCTTATTGTTACAGGTGTTAATTAACTTATGAAGACAGACAATATTGGATATATAGTTTAGTTTGCGTTTTTCGCTGGATATCGACTGGTGTGCAACGACATCGGAACATATTAGATATATCGTTTAGTTGAGTTTTTCGCAGGATATAAACTAGTGTGCAACGACTCCAGAACATAGCTAATAATAATAATAATAATAATAATAATAGTAGTAGTAGTAACTTTATTTAAAGAAGGTAAGAACAGTTTACAGCCAAAGAGTTGAGGCCTTCTCTGTTGCATTTTCCGGGGTTTATTTGCATGAGAGGAGGGCCTCGCCCTTGTGGCTGGGTCACCCTCTCTGCTAGCTAAGGTAACCATCTATATGGTATATGCATCTACATGCATCTATATGTGAGGTATGGTATATATAAGGTCACCCTATACTTAGTAGGGCTGTCTTTTTATTGCCTTTATTTCTTTGGCGGTCTTACGTTCCAAATGCAAAAAATATTCTGTATTTCTCCAAGGCGTATTCATGAAATGTTTTAAGTATTCGATATTTTGCTATTTACCACCAAAAGAGTTTGTCTGCAAAATATTTTAAAAGCTTAAAAACATAAAAGTGTCCTTAATACGGGAGGCCAGGAAAGGTTTTTCCGGCCATTTGCTCACACAGAGCTATATCTCCTTGATAGGGAATTATGCGCGTGTGGCATGCTCAAGAAAGACCATGAGTCCAACGTGCACGTGCCGGAAGACACACAGGAGGTCTGGACACCTGAAAAATGTACTACCCAGTCTCCCACTGATGGATATGGCGAGATAGACTTTCTTGGTGCTCAAAACAAAAGAGCTCCTGTAAGTACAAATATATAGGCCAATAAGGATGTGATTATGACGAGTTATTAAACTTCTTTCTGATACGAAATTGTAGTAATTTGTGTTCTGGCCTGGAACCTAAATCCACGAAATAGCCTAGGGCATATTCATCAGGGTTCCAAGGATTTTTGGAATCATTTTAGTTTTAGTTTTTTCAGTCGGGGAAGTCACGGAATTTAGAAGAAAAAAACACTAAGTGAACAATTAAACCAGAAGAGAAATGCCAGAAAAGTAAAAAATGTTCACTGAATGGCTGTGGTGGCTTCTTAGCAGTGTTGGTGTTTAGGTTGTGGGCAGTGTTAACAATTTGCCATTATTGCCATGGTGACACTGTATTACAGAATCTCGGGTGTTATCAGCACCCGTATATTGCATTTAATTTATTTCTCTAAGACTCTATATCTTGGGAAAAAGTCTGGAAATTTTGTTTTCAAGAAGAGTTGGGACATGAACTCTTTTTATACTTGACAATCGTATTTAAACAAACGTGTTTCCACTAAACACAATTTGGAGAACATAAAGATTGGCTTCTGCCGAAATTAACAAGAGCATATGCTACGCCGTGAAACGTCGCCTATAAGAAGTAATTAATATTTGTTGCAACGTTGTCATCGCCTTTTAGACCTTGTTCACACTGTACCGGATAGGTTTTGCGCCGAAAAGAAACGTGTTCCGTTCCCAATGTGAAAACGCGCAGCACGGAATCGTCAGAAGTTGATCCCAACTGTTCACTCGGTGCTGGAACGGAGCGGGACGACACGGCAGTGACTCACGAAAGGACAGCGGTTACTCAACAGAGCCTCGTTTTCGTACCGCGCGCTCGGCCGTTGGAATCTGGGGCGACTAGTTCCGGGCCATCTTCGGTCTGTCATTCACATTTTCACTTCCGGAACGATGTCGTTTGGTGTTCACCCGACGTTTTTTTTCGAAGCAAAAACCTATCCGATACGTGCCATATCACTTTTGAAAGCGTTCCGTCTTGGGTTCGTTCCGGCACGAAAAGTGTGCCGACAAACAGCGTTCCAAGTGTGAACGCGCAGCCTATCCGGTATGATATTCGGAACGGAACGGAACGGAACGAAAGCTATCCGGTACAGTGTGAACAAGGCCTTAGTCTGTCTTGAAGCCGCTTTTGTGGCTACACATTACGATTGCCCTCGGCCTTGCTGTATAACAATGTATGCAATTATATTCATATAATTCTTTTTTTCTTTTCAGTATGTCCGTGTGTCATATGACACAAACCCCAAGCTCATTTTAAAGCTGATGTTAGAACGATGGAGAATAGAAGCTCCTAATCTTGTTATTTCTGTTACTGGTGGCGCCAAGAGCTTTGTGCTCAAACCTAAATTAAAGGAAGTGTTCCGCAAAGGTTTGATGAAGGCAGCAAAGACGACTGGGGCGTGGATTATCACCGGTAAGATTTGAGGTCTGGACACACATGCCTCCTCCACAATTACACGTGTGCGTTTTGAAATGCATCGTTATCGATACGTTTTTAGTAGCCTATAAAAATGCTGTAAGTTAAAATACGCCGGAAATGAAGATTTTCAAAAGCGCTCCCCAAAGTGGCGACTTTTATGAAACTAACTCTTCATCTCCGTCCATACTACCCCTTAAACCTACAAGGAGGGTGATGTTCAAAATGACACTCCCTGCATTTTTTTCCGTCACTTTTCTCGAAGAGTTCTTATTGTATCCTCTAAAATATTTATTCTCTGTTTTTAAGCATAGAGATATTTTTGAAACATCCAATTTATGGAAAGGGTTCGCAAAGTTGAAACGTTTTTTATTTCTTTTCTCACAAAATGACAACGTTCTTCAGGTTTTTTAACTTTTCTCAAACTGTTTTATTTTTTTTTCACAAACATTTTAGACTGTCCTTCGAACAAACAGAACGGACATTTTTGGATTACTTGCAAGTTGTTTGTTCTTTTCAAATTTTCGAAAACATTTGCAAAGTTTATTGTCAATTTTATCACAAATTTTTAATATTCTTGAACCCTTTTTATTTTTTACCCAAAACTTTATACAAACTGTTGTCCATCTATAGTCTATCCATATTAACATTTTATGAATACTTCGAAATTATTTGACGTGTTCGATGTTTCTAAAACATTTCACAAAGTTGAAAGATTTTGTCCCAGATTTTGTCGAAGACGAATATTTTGAAAAAGGAAGGCTTTTGAAAAAGTACGGATGTGGAAAAAGACTTGGTCCAACGTTATTTCGTTTGAGTAAATGATTCTTTGATGATGCTCAAGTACGAGGCAGACAATGTGCCAATGTTATAGTGACAAGGGATGTGGTTTGTGTTCCAGGAGGGACCAACACAGGTGTTATGAAACATGTCGGCGAAGCTGTGAAGGAGCAGCTACTGATGGGCGGTTCTGACAACAGGGTGAACGTCATTGGAATAGTCAGCTGGGGAATTGTCGACAGGAAAGATTCGCTGACGGCAGGAAAGGTATTTATTTGGATAAAAAGCAATGTCGAAACTGTTTCTTAGTCGTATACAGCTGTGTACCAAGATGTTTCTGATATCTAAAGGTGTAAGAACCAATAGGCAAATGACATTTCTGTTGAATTTCATACTCTGAAAGGCAAGATAATGTATCGGTAATCACATTGAAAGGCAGAGTACATAACCGTGCTTCCCCTCGGGGATTTCAATGTTTTCACGCTTTACAAAGGAGGAGTCACGTAACGTGTAATTGTTTCAAGACAAGACTAGAGATGATTTCGCTTGATTGTCCAAAGGTTGATACAGATGAAATGACAGTGACAATGTGATGATTGGAAAAGCTAGCAGTTGGCTAACTCTGTTGTAGCAATAATTACGAAAGAACAGACAACTAATCAGACGGTCGTGTGACAGACGTGAACCAATCAGAGATGAAACTCATCGCACTGTCATGTCATTGGCATTGTCATTTGCATTACATGATGGCGTATACGTGAGAGGAAAAAGGCCGCCAGTACTCAACACGAGTCAAAATTCTTGCAAATTCTATTGGTCAAAAAGTTCAACACGAATCAAGACTCTCGTAAATGTTATTGGTTAAAAGATGCTTTGACAATGCAGTGGCAATGCATTGACAACAAGCTCTGGACAGTGAACGTTGGACAGTGTAGCACGGCAATTGTCTCTATTAGAATTGCATTGTCACTGCATTGTCGAAGCAGCTTTTACATGTAACCAATAACATTTACGAAAGTCGAGTACTGCCATCCTGTTTCCTCTCACGTACACGCCATCATGTAATGCAAATGACAATACCAATCGCTAGCATTTCCTATCATCGCATTATCATTGTCATTGCATTTGCATCACCCCTTTGAAAAACATACCGGCAAATAAAAAATCAAGCGAAATCGTCTTTAAATTTTACATGCCCTTCTTTGCGAGTACAGCTTTATCACAGTCAGATAGGACACAATGTTTCTTGTTTACGAATACTGCACACTGCCGATCTGTTAGCGTCCTCATCGGCCTCGAAAAGTTCTCCCCGAGAGAAAGACGTCTGAATACGTTTGACGTTAACCTCGTCTAGTGACGTCATCACTACGTCGGTTTCTCGGGGAGAGAAGCGCCGCGAAGGAGGTTGTTGTTTTGCAATCTAAATGATAATCGGTGCCTCTTCAGTTGTGAATATGAGTATTTATTTCTGAAAACAATAATTTTTTAACCAATCGCTACGTGCCATTTGAACGATATAAAAAAACAATTTCTATTTTGGTTACAGGGAGAGAACGGTCTATATCCCGCGCTGTATCGCATGGAAGACTCGAATGCGAGTGGCGCCTTGTTAGACTCCAACCACTCTCACTTTATATTGGTTGATAACGGTACAGAGGGAAAATACGGAGTGGAGATTGACCTGAGGTCCAAGATTGAAGAGGCAATCATGAAGCTGAAGACAGAGTCAAGAACCAAAGCGGGTAAGTTCGTACCCACTTTCTGAGCTGGTGAAAGCCCTTCATTGGAAATGTGTGAAGACTAGTAAAAGGAATCTTTCAATACAGCAGCAAGGAAATGACCAGATATACCGAGATGAATTCATCGCCATATGATGAAAGCTCTCGTGTAAACCGGCCCTAAGGTGATGGATTTCGTGAAGTGTCCCCAACCCTCCGTGATAGGCCAATTGTTTTTTGCAAATTCACACAATTCCGGTGCATGTAACAAAAAAACTGTTACTAAAATGTGTTGTAGATTCTACTAATGTGTTCTACTGAAGCAGTGAATGGGTTTGTTGCTAGATTTTGTCTGTCAGTTTAGAGATATGCAAGGACAAAACAAAATTGAACTTTTCTTCAGAGTTGATGGGTTGCATGAACCCATACCGCGCCCTCACCAGAGAATTGGATTTCTAACAAAATTAGACAGACAAACATTCAGACAGACAGACAGACAGACAAACAGACAGACAGACACGCAAACAGACAGACAGACCGACACACAGACAGACGCACAGACAGACAAACAGTCAGACAGACAAACAGTCAGACAGACAAACAGTCAGACAGACAAACAGACAGACAAACAGACAGACATGCAAACAGACAGACACACACACACAGACGCACAGACAGACAAACAGACAGACAGACAAGCAAACAGACAAACAGACAGACACACAGACAGACAGACAAACAGACAGACACACAGACAGACAAACAGACAGACAAACAGACAGACAGACAGACAGGCAAACAGACAGACAGACACACAGACAGACACACAGACACACAGACAGACACACAGACAGACACACAGACAGACAGACACACAGACAGACAGACACACAGACAGACAGACACACAGACAGACACACAGACAGACACACAGACAGACACACAGACAGACAGACAAACAGACAGATACACAGACAGACAGACAAACAGACAGATACACAGACAGACAGACAAACAGACAGACAGACAGACAGACAGACAGACAGACAGACAGACAAACAAACATGTAAGCTTTATTGGCCTGGTCCCGGTTGTTGAAAGAGTGGGTAGCGCTACCCATTGGATAAAATAAGCTGAATAAAAGATGGATAAGGATTTATCCGCTGGATAGCGCTAGCCACATTTTGAACAACCCGGGCCAGATCATTACAATATTTTCAAAGGCTACAAGTTTTCACTAAATCGCTAGATGATGAACGTTTGGCCATCTTTTCACTAAATTGATGCTTTGATCTTTTCATCCAAGGCTCTATCGGCGTGCCGGTGGTGCTGTTGGTTCTGGAAGGAGGACCCAACACGGTCAAGACGATGTGTGAACTCAGCAAGAAGAAGATTCCCGCAGTAGTCGTGGACGGCAGTGGTCGTGCAGCAAATGTTGTCGCCTTTGCGTACAGTCACACGATCAAGAAAAAGTAAGTAGGAATAGATTTGCCGCAACAATAGTCGTGCAGCAAATGCGTACAGTCACACGATTAAGAAAAAGTACCTTGGGTTAGATTTGTCACAACGAAGCAAGTCCCAGTGTTTAGAAGGAAATATATAGAATTTTACATCGACGTTGTCAACAAATCACATACGAACCGTGGAAAGACGTGCTCCATGTTTTGTCTCGTGTTTTATTGTATTCTATATTCAGGCCGATTCTTTTGTTCTGTTCTCGTTGATGAAGGAGATTTTTTTGTTTGAAGGCCCGTTGAAACGATGTTAATATTTGATCGAACATATTTACCCAGCATTTGCTTGCTCCAAATGTTGGTTCCATTTGAAACGGGATTAACGGAGCCCCCAATTTCACATTGACAGAAACATCCTTCTTGATAGAGGTCACCGCATGGTTGAGATCATGTGTGCCGGCACATTTATAATGCTTTGAATTATAATGGATGTTTCCACTTTCCCTTGTGTCCTACTGTACTAGCTCAGAAATATTTTACGTATCACGGAGTTCGTGGCGAACGGATCTGGAACTGATTATCCGTCGATGTGCGGAACTGTAATTTCGCTATTTTAAGGACAAAACTCAAAGCAAAAATAATGAGCGTTTGGGTTATATCAGGAATGCTTGTAGATTGTTGCTTTTTTAAAAAAAATGTGCTGTAAATTATTTTATATTTTAGATTATTTTTTATATTGCATTTGTAAATTAGGTATGGAGATCCCATTTCAGTATTAGCATTAGCCTTAGCATTTGCATTGGAATTAGTATTATCATTAGTATTACCATTTGTATTAGTAATATATCCTTTTTTGTTTTTCTTGTTCCAAAGGAAAGAAAATGGCGATATTATTAGCATCATTGATCCAGCGTACGAGAAAGAGGTCAGATCTAAAGTTTTCGAGGTGTTCTCGTTCCTGGGTGAAAAAGGAGTCGACGACTTGTATGAAATGATAGCACAAGTACTGGAGGACGAGAAGATGGTGAGTTGAGTGTTGAAGATTTGAAAATTGACAGAGTTCCCACCACCACGGCATTATATTGTAAAGATGAAAGGATTTTGCTTGTAATTGATCTGTTTTGTAATATATGCACCGTTGGAATCATCTGACAACACCATGCACAGCTATGTTCCTTCAAACGTATTCAATTATCCAGAAAGTAAGAAAATGGGTGAGTTTCATTTTGAAAGGTTGGTAAATTGAGTTTTGTATTGGAAGATGGGAAAATAGTGTGTTTAGTGTTGAAATAGTTGATACACTGAGTTTAGAATGGTAATAAGTGATGATATATTTGGGGCAAGTTTGAGGACGTCATATGTTGGTGGTCCAAAAATTAAGATCTAACGTTGTGGAACAAGAGCAATGAGTGTAATGATAAATGATAAGAAAATATGAAATGTGAAATATGCAGGGATAAGTAATTGTTCATCTCTTGAAGTGTTGTAAGATGGTGATTGCTATTCTATTAATTTAGTGCTGATATTCAGTTAGAAACAATGTTAATTGCTCATGGTCGTGTTACAGGTCACGGTGTACCGATTAGAAGACGGTGACATCGCTCAAGACATCGACCTTGTAATTCTTAAAGCTTTACTTAAAGGTAAGTACGTAATGGTAAAGTGCACTCCAATCAAAAATTGAAAACCCAAGCGCCTTATCATAACTGGCGCTTAACTCCGGTTTGTGCAGCGTGAAGCGATTGAGAGTATTACCGTACCCCTCCCCGGCACCCAGGATAGGATGCTAGTCCATCGCTGAAAATGCAAAAATAATACTAAAACCCAGTAATTCGAAAAAAGTAACAGCTCATACGCTTATTCGTTAAAGCAAAATCTTGATATTGAACTACAATATTGTAATTTCAGCAAATCGATCGAGTCCCTTGGCCCAGTTGAACCTAGCGCTGGCATGGAACCGAATCGACGTCGCGAAGAGTGAGATCTTCACAGAAGATAAATCATGGACTGTAAGTGTAACCTATATGAAGTATTAACAGTAGATTGATGACGTTTAGAGTTAAATATATCTTCTAGAATATGTGTTTGATTTAATGACGATGACTGGTATCAGCGTTCATTATTAAGATTATCTCGACTGTAGGTTTTCAAACCCAAATTTAGTTTTTGTCAGTTTACACGTACTGTCCACACGGATAAGATCAGGTCGATTTCATCTAAGGCCCTATCCACGCCAACGCCTTTACTAAAACCTTCGTTTTGTCTGAAAAGCCCCGTTTTCCTAACACGTTTAATAGCGTTGAAGGGGTGAGAGAGTCCATCTTTGTTTTGATGCATTCTAAAAGTATACATTTTGAGAAGCACTTTCGAATAGTTCCATTTTCGGTGAACCGAAATTGTTTTCCATCGTTTTAGTGTGCATGCACCGACTAGCCCAAACAATATCAGACTAAGCGATTGACCATACTAACCAAGATGGCGACTGGTAGATTTACCCATAATTCTTAGAGTACGAAAACCCTTAAAACACTCTTAAAAATGTACTGAAAAGTCCTAAAAACTTCAAACCTAGCATTCACAATGTTTAATTACAGGCTAGGGACGAATTTCGCAAAAATATATGGCTTTCTATGTGCCTATTCGTTGTATTAGGTTCACAAGGTATTGTGATTAATGTACAGTCGCCATCTTTCTTAGTACGGGCAATTTCTTATATGCTGCCCAAATTATTACATCCGGTGTTGATTGTTTATTTGATTTTTCAGACGGATATGCTGAGCAGCCCCATGTTGACAGCACTGCTGGATGACAAACCAGAGTTTGTTGAACTCTTCCTACACAGCGGACTGAGCATGAGAGAGTTCCTCACTGTTGATGTCTTGTGTCAGCTGTACAATGGAGTAAGAGATTGGAGATTTGTCAATCTTTAATACAACATTACACATACTACCATCGCTAGCTTTTCAGACAGCTTTTCACACATTGGCCTTATTTAGCGGTATCTAGGAAGACCCAATTTTCTTTTAGACGACAGTTTTGTCTGAGAGAGAAAATTCGTCTTGATAAATACGAAACACACAAAAACAGACGACGAAAACGAGCTCTAAGGTTTTGCAACTTGTTGTACCTTTTTTGGGCTGGACGTATACGAAAGGGTGGGCATTTCGTGCTCGGGGTATTTGAAAGGGTCGGGAAATTTGTTGTTTTGGTATAAGAAAGGGTATGCTTAAATTAAATTTATTTATTAATTTTATTATTTGAGGTATAAAAAAGGGTCCCGTATTTTAGGTCGAGGTATTTTAAAGGGTCACCTTTTTGGCTAAAAGTGGTATGTAAAAGGGTAAGGGGTCCAAACTCTGGGCGGAGCCCCCCGTATAAAGAGTTATAAAGAGTCCCCCCCCCCGGGAATAACCCTTCCCCACTGGCCGTAACAAGCTCTGTTCCCTATAAATTATCGGACTGCCACACACCAGCCGACACTGATTTATCGGCCGACGTTTTGAGATCAAACATGTCAGATCCTGCAAGCCGACAAGAAATCTTGTCGGATTCATGCCGGGAACTACCTCAGTCACTAGCCGACTTTTTATCGGCGAAAAATATCGGGGCTCTCCCGACAAAAATCGGCTAGTGTGTGGCGGGCTTAAGCCTAAGAAACTACAATACATTTATAATGATTTTCCGTCCTTAGATTCCGAACAACGCTACCATCAAACCATTGTTGCTGAAGGAGGTGGTAAGTTTGCAGTTGCTGCGGTGACAAACTTGTTTTTTCGTTGTGCTTCTTCACAAAAGGAATGATATCCTAAACAGATTTTGCAAACTTTAGAGTTCGGCTAAGCATATTTTCGAAACTGGGGATTTAAATGGCAGTTAGATAATAAGTTGCATTCCTGTTACTCAGTAAGAGGGGAGGATATACTACTGATGTCATTCCACTTCGATAGAAGTTTAGTAAACATTATACCATTACCCTTGGAAAACATTATGCCAAGTATTTATGATCAAACAGTAGCAAGCAAAATTCCTTTTAGGGACGGTATGAAAATGTTAGGTTTTATAGCAACTAGTCTACCAGTTTGAATTATTTCAGCACTTGTGTGAGATACAATGTTGAATACATTTTTTAGGTTAAAGCCATCTTGTGGATGCTCTTTCGGCGAATACATGAACGAGTTCACTGCATAATGAACGAGGAATTTCAAATACTGCACGTGGCCGAGTGCAGTATGAAGACATTTTGAGTTCATTATACATTGGACGAGTTCAAGCAAGAGTGCTTAAACATATTTAATATTCAAGTTAGGTTCACCGCAGAAAACTAAAACACAACTGCCAGGTACAAAGCACGTGGTTAATTGAAGCCGGGAAAACTGAGTTCAATTCATGAAATGCAGTCAGATACTGAACTCGGGTGGACCGAAGTGAAAGCAACTAAATTTGTCGAGGGGAATAAAGACATTCGTGTCCCCGTTTGTCTGTTACATTACAGCTACTTCCAAGTGATAAAAAGTATAACGCACGGCTTTTCAGATGGTTTTCGTCGTTGTCACGAGGTACACTATGACCACGTGGTACATATAGACCAATCGGAATCGAAAGATTACTACAGTGTACGAGACTTGAATATTCAATTCGTGTTCATCCTTTGGTACAAACATTCGTTACAGTGCGACTACAGAAACCGGGGTCACTCTGATTTACATTTAGCCGACTGAAACAAACAAACTGTAAGACCATCCAATGAGAATTAGCGGTTGCCATGTTTGTCTGGAATCAATACCGCAAACTCCAATTGTATTGTTCAAACGTCGTATTGTGATTGGCTACTCTTCCGCAAGTGACCCCTGTTTCTGTAGTCGCACTGTAACAGTTATTACTATAATAAGACGAAACCCTGCTTCTCCATTAGCAAAAACGACAGGGCCAGAACACCATTGATATGCAGGCTGTGGGGGAAGAGATCGAGGACTTGATGGGAGATGCGTTTCACTCCCAATACCTTCGCGACGGCAGATACTTCAGCGGCCCAGTTGCCAGACCAACAACGGCCGGGGTCAGCTTTAAATTCAAGAAGAAACAGAGCACACACGAAATTCTGAGTGAGTAGTAAGTGAGGGAAGAACGTATACGCGTTTATTTTCTATTCTTCCAGATTGGATTAAAGTATACGGCAGCACGTTTAAATGAGAGGTGGGGTACCCCACCAAGTCGGGTTGCCAGGTTTGACGGGGGGGGGGGGGGGTAAGCCGGGGTAATGTTTTGCCAGAGCGGATGAGCGTGGGGGGGGGAACGGGTGTTCAGGGGCGGGGGGG
>JANVCJ010076977.1:0-11714 GCA_026413505.1 Epizoanthus ramosus | reverse complement strand
CACACCCCCACCAAAAGTTCTGCCCCCCCCCCCGGGGCTCAACCTCATTCAATAATTGTTTAAAAATGTTATACCCGTCTGAAACCTTTCTAGTTTCTTAACTCTTAAGCAGTACTATATAAGTACATGAATTACAACTTTTATTTAATTAACTTACTAAGTAGAGAATTTAACACCTTGGTGTATTCTAATTTATGGCGGAGTAAGCTTAAGTGCAAATGCCGAGCGAATGATATATAAAATTAAAAACCTGGAATTGTCAATCACTCAATTAGTCAATCACTCAATGCAAAGAAAACTTTAAACGTTACCTCAGTCTGTAGCTCCTTTGCCTTTCGATTTTTACTTACTGACAGAGGCAAAACTCGCTCAAAAATCGAAGAATCTACTCCCAACGAAGGAACTGTGAAGCGTGAGGCCGAGTCTGTTTCACGCTTCGTGCAGTGTGTTCAAGGGATTCTGCGATATTTGAGTGAGTTTATAAACATCTCACGACCATCGACATCACACTGCGTAAAATCTAGTTTCCAGAGCTGGAGCCACGTGACAACTGAATACACACTTCCCTATCCCGGGAGAAGTGAAGACAAAAACCGGGTGAATTTGCCTGACTAACTACTGCTGAGTCTAACATTGTTGCGCCTGACATAATTTCAGACAGAATTTCCGTCCAAAATTATGTCAATGCCTGAGCCAACAGTTCATACATGCCAGTGGTTGTAGGAAGAAATTCGGATCATACTTCATATATGATACTCTTTATGAATAAATTGTGTGAAATATTCAGTTTCATAATAATATATTAAATTATAGTAATATAGAGATTATAGTGAATAGTTTGTCAAAAATGTAGCGTTGATAATTGTTTTAAATACATTGAATATCGTGTCTCTACAGTTCTCAGCTGTTGCAGTTGTAACACTTGAAACATCAGCTCTAACCTAGTACCCTCACGGCGAACAGAATAACATCAACTAGCTTTTATACTTATAGTTATAGTTGATTAATCAAATATTCTTGAGAAACAACATATATACATGTATATTATATTTAAAACTGAATGAGCTGGGATTACTGTCTATAATTATAAACACAAACAAATCGCTTCCCTTTTGGCGCCAGAGGTGGAGGGTGCAGCTTTTGCTAAATTTATACTACTCTGTATATCAACAAATTACTATTTCTATACAAACTACTCACTGCTAGCAACTGAACTTGGCTATCTGTAGACATAACCAACATCGGATAATGAGGAAGGAACTGGAAACTCTTATGGTACCTGGGGAATAGTTAAGTTAAACTTAGAGCGTCTGACATATATTAATTTAAAACTGCATGCACCTGCAACTTTTTGTATGTACGTTTGATCCCATTATCAACAATTAATTGCACACCGACAGCAGAAGAAAATATGATATGGTGGTGAGTTTAATATTTATGGATAATAAAGTTTCATACAGACTATAAATTGTCATTGCGGATTGCCTAACAGTAATACTGTATAGTACTTGGATGGGATCAGGAGATACTGAAAAGGCAAGAGATTGAGGCCTTATAAGGGACAATCAGCGCATAATTTCGGTATGACAATAAATCTACAAGTGAAAGCCTGCGAGGATGTGATTACATTTTATAATTTATAGATGATCAATTGATGTGTTACTATTATTAAATGTTTTTATTATATTTATTATGATTTATAGTGATAATGAAAAAGCACTGATTACTAATATTTTTAATAGTTTTTGCAGCGAATCATGGTTAACCAATAACGACTTTTAAAACTAAGTAAGTAAATTATTGAGATTGGATTTTGTGATTACGAAACTGATAGTCAGCCAGTATAGACTATAGGTTTGGAAGGTTTTAAAACGTAACATCACTTCTTAAAACTTAGTTTAATATAATAACCTTAAATTAAAGGAACAGCGATTCAAGGAATTTAAAGGGAGAGGAAAGATGTAATTTACCTCAATTTTTGGAATTTGACCAACTGCCAAAAAAGTGTATTCTTTTTCAAATGAAGACACTATAATTTGAATGACGGCATCATGAGTGGAAAGTGCTTGACACTACATGTATTAATGATATATGATGATACCGGCCATGGAGTAACTCAAGTCATATTATGGGCAAAAGTATGCAATATTATTTATGAGATAATATTTGCTTAATTAATGATTTTAACAATCAATGAAAAGAATTCTAATTAACTAATTAAACTGTATATTATACAGTTTACTATACAGTTTACATAGTAGCCAGAATAATACTAAAATGAAATGTCTCACTCATTTAATAATGCCCTTGCACACAGCATAATTTGTGTCGGAAATACTGAAGCCTCCTTGTTAGCTTTCATTGTTTCATAAGTAGGTGAGCTCAGGTTGTTGTTCAGATAGAATTGTTTCTCCCATGATGCAAGTTGCTTCTCAGATTTTGCTTTCTGTGCAAGAACCTGGACTTGAATTGGAGCAAGGACATTCTTATAGCTTTCTTCTGCTTGTTTGCTGATCATTCCTTCACTTTTTATCATTAGTTTCAGTTGGTGATGTTGTTTGTCCAGTTTTTCAACAGCTGGTGTTTTGCTAAGTACAATCTCAACTGCTTTTCCTAGGCGAGTTTGTAGTGTGTAGTGTACTTGTACTCTTCCGTCAACTTCAGGGTGTTCTGTGGGGCATTCTGTGGGGCATTCTGTGTTAGACTTTGGCTGATGTACTGAAATAATTTGTCAA
Source organism: Epizoanthus ramosus (assembly GCA_026413505.1). Classification (NCBI taxonomy): domain Eukaryota; kingdom Metazoa; phylum Cnidaria; class Anthozoa; order Zoantharia; family Epizoanthidae; genus Epizoanthus; species Epizoanthus ramosus. The sequence continues at coordinate 8,979 of JANVCJ010076977.1, read as the reverse complement.
TAAATTCATCTGCTGCCTGGACAAGCACTTCATTTTCATTCACATTTACATTTTTATCCTCAATATCTAGATCATTTTCTGTTTCTTTGCCATGTATTTTCTCAATTGTCACGTCAATCGGAAAAGTATCTTCTCCTCCTGTAACATGTCTTTTCTTTCTTTTTATGTGAGTACTCTCTGTGCCAACACCTTCAGTTGAAAATGTTCTCTTGAAGTGGGTAACATTGACTCCTTTGATCTTCAACCACTCCTTTATGATTTCCCCCCCTCCATTTTTAGCTATATATTACCATTCTTGTTCCTCACATTGTATTTTCTGGCAATTGCAGACCAATTTACCCCTTCATCTGAGCTATAAGCTTTATTTCAGCTATCAGTGTCCTATGATACATTTTCCAGCTTCCCAGTATGTTTTTTTCGCCTTTTTTACATGTTGATACTGTCTGTCTGTCATTCCTTCTTTTTGCAGCTTCCTTTGGCTCAAGAGACATGGCAGCACGATTACATCCCCATCCTCTTAAGGACTGGCCTCCACCATAGCATCTGAAGTTGTTTATCATAAATTATTTAAATTTTTCGCAATTGAGATATCTTTTCTTGAAAATGTTATAGATTGTACTGACCTGTCAAATGTAGTTTCACTCATCTGGTTTTCAATATTTTTCCTGACTTGGGAGTAGTGGTGTCGTCTCTCCTTTTGCTGATCATTTGTTGTTTTCTGTTGCAAGTTCAGATCAGTTACTTCAGTGAAAGCTAGTTCCTGAGAGGGGGACAAGATGTGAGTATTCAAGTATTTGTAGTGTAGTTTTTCATGTTTTAAAATTTCAGTATGCTCAGTTTTAGTTTAATTATCTTAATCTTGAACATGAGCAAGAAGAATTACAAATTAATTAATTAAATTCAAATTAATTAAATTCAACAATACCATCATCATCAGAAACAACATTTTTCTGTCTAAAATGTCTTCTGCCAAATGATTTCTCATTTTTGAAGCAGAATCCAAATCAAAATGGTGTTCTGTAAGTCTTTCATGCAGTGGCAGGCGGAAACTGGATTGGTCCCAACTGTAGGCATCCTTGAATTTCCTCTTCCTCTTTAATAGCACTGATTTCTCCATGATTTTCAACTAGAACAGGGCGCTGTTGGAATTCATGAAGACAAGAAAAGAACGATCATTCCTTCGGTTTTTGCGCCAAGAATGTTTGTTTCACTAATGCCTGCATCCACGCGGTGATTGGCTGATTCATGACATGTTACTTGAAAATGGATACATGCTAAAATCAGGTGCGACTAGTTTTGCACGCAATATACCGCCGAAGATCCAGCACATGCGGATTTTTGCAATACACATTCAGGCATAGTTTCATTATCCTATGGAAAGAAGATGGATGAAATAAAAAATCAAAATCCTTTGAAAAAGACAACAGGTGTTAGTTTTTATAAATATGTAAGTAATTTATATAATTTATCAATATTTAGCTTTCATAAGTTTTTATTCGTTGGAGAGGTTGGTCAGTGAATGCATAATAGCTTTTACACTCCCTCCCATTATTTACTTTTCAAGGAAACAGTGTTTTTTGAGACAGATAACACATATTATCATAAAACAAAGGAAATGTGTAACTGGTACTTACTTTGGGTGCCATCTGTAGCCTTTGGTTGAGGCAGTTCCAATAATTTTATGTTGCTGCTGCCACATAACTCTCATCTCAGTAGGGATACTTTTTTTGTTGACTCCTTGAAATATTTTTGTAAGATCTTTGTGAACTTTTCTTTCCGGTATTCCTCCCTTTCTGTTGCCTTCTTCTTTTCCAGTCTCAAATTTACCAACTGCTGCTCCAGCTCCCCCCTGTCGAGATATCTCTTGTTGCACTTGGGATTCACCTACACTGATCACGATCTCTTCCTCTTCAGCCTTTGTCTATTTTCATGAGATTTGAACAACTGAACAGCGATTCTCCCCACGAATTAGTAACACTGAACAAGATTCAGAGAAAGGTCTTTTTTCCGAATCTCATTTTTCCCCATGATTTCGCCATGAAAGCATCTTGTGTGGCAATAAAGCCACAACAGTTTTATCTTCTAGCAACTTATATCCTTCTCAGAGTGTAGATCTGTCAACTAAATTCAGAATTTCAGTAACTTGCTCGACAAGACTTAAACCATCTATGTGCTGAACAACATTGATTTGGAGAGTGTGTTTTAGCCAGCCGCCAGTCTGTGCCTCGACAGAAACTTATGTTGTCGAGCAATGGTTGTTGACTTCAATTTTTCCCAAACGAATGAAAGAGGTCTCTTCAGTTGGTGTATTAAAGACAGGAAGTCGACAGCTGGGACAGGACATGGAGATGCTGTGTTGGAACATGACTCGACAACTTTCTTGTTCAGGTTCAGATATTGGCTTTCCTGCTTACCCCTCGGGCCTCTCTGCACTCACTCCACTTTTCCTTTCCATGCTTCCTTTACCAGCAAACCTAGGATATTGGCAGTAAGGGGATCTTTCGGCAGATTCTCCTTTTCCTTGCAACAGGAAGCAGGCTTATTGCAAAGCGAAGAGATCGAGGTGTTTGCACAAGGACAAAACTGATAGTTTCCCAACAACCATAATTAACTTCCATGGAAATAACTTTCAGCAGATCGAGAAACTTTTACCTTACGATTACAACCAGCAGTGTTCTCAATGGATGAACAGGTTCACTTCTGCACTTTTGAAAGCTTATCTAAATCTAAATTAATTATTTGAAGCCCGGTTTGTAGCTAGCACTCAAGCTACTCGAGAGTGACTAATGGTCGAGCGTCGAGGGTCGAGGGTTTTGTGTCGAGGGTGTCATGTTGAGGGTCGAGGGTATCGTGTCGAGGGTATCGTGTCGAGGGTATCATGTCGAGGGTACATTATTTTTCTACTTTTTTATTTTCTGAATAAAAAAATCCAGTTAAATTTCTCTTAGGTTGCGATTTCTTTTATTACAGCAACAAAAAAACAAACAAAAGTCACCTTCAGTTGACCTCTTTTGTCTCCTGCCGACTGGAGAAATGATAATCAAAACTGCACAAAGATAAAGAACAAAGACAGCTAGCTAGATTCTACTACTGGACTACCGCAGCGAGATTAATAAGAGAGACAGCATTGGAGGCTAGCTAAATCCATGAACGTTGGAGTACGTTTCTGTTGTTTAAAATTGTAATCATCCAGGCCAGTGACGTGACTGTAGTTTGATTTCAGTAGCGCACATTACTCTCTATTATAAATACCTGATAATAATTCTTTTGCGACCTGTCATGAAGTACATTCCCCAAATATTTCTCTTCACCTTGGTGTGTGACTTATATGTCTTTCGCATGCATTTGCACTCTCAGAATGTCAGTCGGCATATTATATTATATATAAAAGAGCATCTCTTTATAATGATAAACACACACGTGCATGCAACCCGAGGGAGTTTTGTTGGCAAAATTAAAGCTGATTTCCATTATTCTTTTTCTTTAATACTAGTTCTTACAAAACTAGTAATAATAAACAGTACAGCTGTTAGCTTCCCCTGCTATACAATAAAGTTATTATTATTATTATTATTACAACTATGCAACTAAGTAAATGGAATAGCCAATTCAAGGGCAATGAAATGAACAATGCTTTAATTATAAGCTGATAAAATCAAATTGAATTTATTTGACAAACAATTATCACTAAACTAGAAAGAACAATGTCAAGCCAAGGCTATTTTGACTATTTTTCGGAGCTGTTCAGCCATATTTATCGGCAAACTGAAACATCGTTGAGTGTTCAATCTCATCACCGAATGACAATATTTAAGCAACTGGTATCCAATTGATAACGTTGGCGAGAGTCCAAAGACTGATATAATGTTCTAGGAATGAAAACCAAGCCAGTAAACACAGGATTTTTCTTTTTGATGTGACTGTCGGACAAGTGGTAATAGGTATTAGAGAAGTCATTACTAAAAGTTAGTGAGTTTGTAATATCATCTTTGCCAATAACTCTTCTATCCATGTGCTTGACGATAACATTGTATGGACTGCTACGGTATTTGTCAACAAATAGTTGTCCACAACCGTAGCATTTCTTTACCTTTGTTTCGAGCAGTACTATCTCGTACGAATGCGGAGACATGCCAGAATTCCACGTGTTTGATTGACAATTTTGAAACCCAAAAAACTGCGGTGGCATGTATGGACCCACATTTATCTGAGCAGGGGTCTGCCGCAGGGGCATCTTCTGGGCCATAAATTGCAAGGGCATTTGCTGTCCTGTAAATTGTTGGGGCATTTGCTGTCCCGAAACTGATTGCTGGGGAATTTGCTGTCCCGTGGATTGCTGGGGCATTTGCTGTCCCGAAAATTGCTGTCCCGTAAATTGTAGGGGCATTTGCTGGCCGCTAAAAGCAAATGAGTTATTATACGGTGCAGGCGGGAGTACAGGGTTGATGCTATTTTCTGATGCTACTTGAGAGGACGAAGATGAACTGTTGTGTTTACCACGTTTTTGTGCAGTTTGTGGTTTACGACGATTGCTTGTTGAACGTGGTCGATGAGCTGATTTAGGATCAACTAGAAAACCCGCTTGAGCGTTACTGTCTTCGTTATCATTTTCAGCGCTGAACAATTCTTGGCCAAGCCTTTGTGCCTGATTAATTTCACGTGTGAATTTTCGTCTTTCACGATCAGCATATGAAGGACCTTTACCTCCTGGAGCAGCGCCAGCCTCGAATGCCTTTATTTCTGCATCTAGGAGAACAGAATCCTTGCAGTCTGCGTGGCAGACCTCAAGCAAGGATAAATTTGGCCGGTCACGTTGCGACCAACCCCCATGAACCACCTCTTGCTGGTTCATTTGAGGTGCGTCCTTGGGGGCAAAAGCACGAAAAATAAAACCACGTCTGTCATGCCACCAGGAAATCCAGCTTTTCAGGAACTGGTGTTCCTCTTTGGAACTGATAAATGTATCCATCTGCGATTTCGCGAGGTTGTATCCTGATTCTGTGACGCTATACAGCAGGTCGTCACATATTGCATTAAACATCGTGGCACTATCGGGGTCAAGTTTCCTCGCCTTCTGATTGCGGTGATCCTTGAAGTGGAATTCGCACGACTTGATCTTATTCAAGGCATCTTCACCAAACACGTTCTTTATGCCGGCCATGTTCCCTCCTGCCATGTCGGTGCACCAACCAACCGGATTGAAAATGACAGCTGGGCTGCCGGATGCTTTTCTAAGCGCCTCGTTAAAGAGTGTCCAAAACAGTTCTATGTTTACTGCATTTTCTTGTTCGGCTTCCATGGTTGCGAGAGTAACTTGTTTTCGCAATAAGGGATGGTAAACACTGGCAGTTAAAGTTACAAATCCGCGACATCTCTTTCTTTTGCCGTCGAAGAAACAAAACTCGGTACTTAGGGTGTGTTCCCCGGTCGTATTCATATTTAATGCCATTCTAGCTTTGTTTCTGCTTGTTTTGAAGACATAAGAAGGCACTTCCGGGTTCCCCCTTCTATCGTTCACTTTGAATACATAGAGTTCATCCTTCTTGTCACAATACTGTTTGAAAGACACGACGGCCTCAAAATTGTGTCCTGAAGGCTCAATGTCTTTCTTCACCTTCTGTTTTACATTTGCAATCCACTTTCGGTCAACTACAGAGGCAGCTTCTTTCTCAATGACGGACCAGTCCATTTCCTGTTGGAAGCAGGACGTAACAAACACGGACTGCACTTCCGAGGGTTTTATGTTCGGATTGTTCCTAACCAGTTGCTCGACGCTTTTTGCGGTATTTGCTTTTTTCTGCATAGGTACAACAGGGCATGTGTGGTTCCCGCAATGGTATACGGTCAAACTTCTTTTGCCATAACTTAGATAACGCCTAGCTAAGCAAGGCACATACTCAGCTTCACCACCGCAGCCTTTGCATCGAATGATATGGTTTTTCGTTTCAAACTGTGTACTGTTCGTAACACCAAATTCAATCCTGAAAGGGCAACGCTCTCTTGTACATTTGTACGACCCCTTACAGTCGGCATATCGGGTGCGTTTGTTGCCTTTCCAGCTAGTGGGACAGTTTTTCTTCCATTTTCTTCCATCTTGTATGGCGTTCTGATCTTTCTTTGATGCTGGATTGTATTCATCAAACTTGTAGACTGTAAGCCCATCAATGCCCTCAGGTAATTCCTTGACGGATTCAACTGCAATACCATCCCACAGCGATACGGTGATCTTGCGCTGCTTCTCAACTTTTCTTTTCTTTTGTCCAGAATAGCCTGCACCGCCAATTGAAAATTGATCATCGTCGCTCTCTGAGGACGATGACGATGACTTCCTGAATTAGTGAATAGAAATAAGAGATGGCTTAGAGACTGATACAATTGACAAACAACAGATTGGGCGACGATTGTGATTTAGAAAAAAAAACATGGGTGTCATACGCATGCATGTGCCAGTTTTGCATAACTCTAAAATATATTTATTTTTCAACACAGTTCACGTACCTCTTAAAGTCTTCCTCGTCAGATGATAAAACCGATATCACCAGCTGTTTCTTAATTTGATCTTTTGTCCTGCGATATTAAGAGAAGTTACTTTACAGCAGTCATATAAAGGCTGTTACAATGACATCAGAATACAACTATTTAAAGTTTTAAAAAACTTTACAGTGACATTCAAGCTATCAAAACGATGAATATTTTACAGTATATAGTTACCCCCCCCCCCCCCTTCCCCTCTCCTTTGCAGTTGCTACGCAGGCTAGTGCACTACAGAAACAGAATGAGAAAGACTCAATGAAATCACAAATACCGTAGTATTTCTTCAAGATCTAATTGGGTATAGCTGTTGGGAAATATTGTAACTGAAAATGGCTTGGCCTTGGGATAAAATATCAACAACTGACCTTTTCTTTGGTTTGGATTTTGCAGGAGATTCTTTGATCTCGATGATTTCTCTCGGATCTTTACGGACCTAGGAAAGATATAAAATACATTATCAGGCTTGGCGTGAGAATGCACATTGTCTTCTAACAAACTGAGAACAAACGTCGTGATGTGTGTCAGCCGTTAAATGGGCTAGCAGAGAGGGGGGAGGGAGTTGACCGAAATATTGAGAGGCCAAAACTGAGTTCTTGTACATAAGAATAAGGTTGAATAAAGTCGTTTATTTTATATGTTAACACTGTGTGAACTATGGTATAAGTTCTATAAAAAATATTTTGCATATCTAGAGATATCGTGAAATATACAAACGGTTATCAAATGTTTAAAATAACAGTGTCTATGTGTTTCTCATTACCTGAAGAAGTAATAGTAATTATTTAAACGAATCACTCTGTGTTGTGTCGACTTTTCTATTTATTCAGTTAAAACATTTCAGAGGGGGTACTCACATAATTACAAGCCGATAGGCTGTACGGGGACATGCTGCGGAATAGGGTATAGTTTTTCAACCGAGATTCATAATAAAACAGGGTATGTTTTTTTGGCAGAAAATTCTCAACAGGGTAAAACTTTTCTCTTCTCTTACTGTCGTAGACAGGGTACCCGGTAAGTTGGTTTTCCTGGGCTAATTTCAGTCAGTGTCACGCACATTCATATCGTCATTTATATTACTGACCTTTGTCTTTGATCGTGGCACCGAGGAAACGAAATCTCCAAAATAAACACCTAAATTCCGTTTAAAGTTAATTAACCACGAATGCGCTATGTATGCTAAGGTGTTTAGAAGTTCAACGGAAGTTTCATTGTTCTCTTGAAAGCTGTCAGACCAAAATAAGTGAGGAAACACGATTTTGTAAAAGCTTCTCCCTGTGAGACGCCAGGTAACACTGCAATTGCTACAAGTGTAGCGTTGAATGACTTAGAGGACAGAATATGTGCTTTCTAAAATTATCTTATTATTATACCCTTATAAATGAGTCGAATTTTAAAACCTGATTTAATACCTTTTCATAGACAGGGTAGGGGAAATTCTCAACTTGTTGTCATGAACAGGATCAAGGATAGACAGAGCAAGTGGTTTTCAACAATATGTTGCGATCTGCAAGAAATCCAATTGAATGTGCTTTTGGGCACCTCTAAGCAAGGTGGGCCATGCTGACAAGGAAGATAGACTTTAAACTTGAGTCAATTCCAATCATTATTTATGCATGTTTTGTTTTACTTAATTATTGTGAGAAACGTGTACATAGATCAGGATGTTGTTAACTCTCAAATTGAACATATGAAAAGAAACCAAGCCAAGTTCAGAAACACTCCTGATTCCATTTTCTCTTCCAATGAAGATGGAGGGCACTTTGTGAGAACAACTCTCACAGAATTAGTGCGTGAGAATCTTTAATCTATAACTTAACCAAAGTTGTATTCACATCTAACTCAACACTTTCACATTAAGGGTTTTAGTTTGAACACAAAGGCAACTTTAACGTGAACAATTTACCTGGACACAAGTACCATGGCTAGGCTACCAGTGGAAACAACCAGTGTTCTCTTTGTCCAATTTCTTTGAGCTGATATATTGCCTTTTTAACAAAGGAACATCGAACCCTGCCTTCGATTCTCAGGGGTTACTGCTAAACAGTGTTTCTGCAGCAATTGGGTTTTGGGTCTGTATGTAAGCCAAGAAATGCACCCCCAAAGTCTTGTAAAACTTTAAGCCCAGAAAAAAATCTGAGCCTAATATTTTTTTAGGACCAGTCAGCATAGTTGTCCGATGAAATGTAGACCCAAAAAAACCCCTCAAAGAGCTCATATTGAACCCCAGATTTCACCCCTGCTGGTTAGGTCTAATAACAAATACTGTTGGGTGACTTGAGTGTTAACTTCTTTGCCACAAGAAAAATTAAGTGGGGTACACAATACTGCTTTCTGGATTTTGGACAGTGTCAAGATTGGCCCATTGAAAATTTAAGTGTCATTGTCTGAGAAAACCGGGCAGAAGTGAAAGATGGGGGTCGGCCGATTCCCTCCATATTTTCAGCA
>JANVCJ010076966.1:0-11723 GCA_026413505.1 Epizoanthus ramosus | reverse complement strand
TCACTACTTTGTTTTAACTGGCGTTTTAACTAATTTTCAAAGACAGTATGACCGCATATGATATGAGTGTATGTATGGTAATCAAGTATCTTGTGGCGCAAAGGGGTCTTTAATCTGATGCATTCTTGTCTACATATCTTTCGAAACGTTGGCTTTGTTAATAATCATAGCGAATGAGTAGGCTCTCTGTGATTGAGGAAGAAAACATTGTCTCCCATTTCTCCGCGGGGAACTTGTTCACAGGTTAATAATCACATTTCAACATTGAACAATTGTTATCTTTTTGACCGGAAGAAGGGACAGACCTTGAGCATATAAGCAATTTTATACTGATCCGTCTGTATTTATACCAACCTGCAACGATTTTGTAGTCTGTGGTCTTTTTGCTGTTCAAGAAGCAGTGTGAAGCGGTTAGGATCCAGTAAGGGGTGACAATAGAGCCCCCACACCAGTGGAGTGAGGGGTGTGGTAGGTAGTCCATTGTGACCAGCCATGGCCAGGCGCCAGGCTTGGCCAGTGTGCCGCCGACGATCCGTGTTCCTGAAGCACGCTTGCCACACTCTACACTGCCTGGTGAGATAAAGAGAACATATCAGTAGTAATAACCATAATCATAAGCATAAACTTAAAGGCCCATTTACAACCGAGATGCTTTGCGAGTGTTATCTCATCGACATTACAGTGCGTCTTTGTTGTCACATGATCAACAAAACAAGATAATATAATATATAACCTATTTTGAAACAGGTAGAAATCAATGTGAAAAATATAATTTTCCATCACGAATTCAATTATACCCGCAACGATGAAGATAGGTGTCGGCCTGGCTCTTCGATAAGTGTTTATGTTCATTGACGCGTTGATCTAAATTACGCCAAGCTGAACCGAATGTCTTGGCGAGACTGGACGTAATTTAGATCAACGCGTCAGAACATGAAGACTTCTTGAAGAATTCAGAGCCAGCCCGACACCTATCTTTCAATCCTACTCACTCATTCTCCTGGAAAGCTTTTACTGCCGTCCAGTCCTGGTCGCTGCGCCTCATTCTTGAAGCCCTGTTAATTGCAAAACTCCGCCCCATCCTGAATAAACAAGTACAAGCCTTCCCTTTCTCTTACTTAACATAACTTATCATACACTACGTGACACTACATAAACGATGTTCGGACAAGTTCAGTTACCTGAAGATGACCATTCAGTCGAAAACTTTTGTTTTAGCTTTTACCAATTTTTTAAAATTAAAATCATTTAAAGAGGCTATGTCACTGCTATTTCAAGGCTTTTTTGCGACCTACGGAATTTTCCACGAATCACAGGAAATCTAAAAATAACAGGTTACCGTGGTAGAAAAACACGATAGAGATGATGGTAAGTCATAAACGAACGTGGATGGTTAAAATTGGGGAAGATTAAAACAAATTATAAACTCTCAATTGAATTTCGGTCCAGGCTAGACATTAAATACGTTGAATCTATTTGCTGTCAAAATTGTGTTTCTTTTATTTAGACACTTTCAGTTTTTACACTATATAACCATTTAACCATTTCTTGTGTTTTATGACTGTGAAGGCTTTGTTCCTGACATGACTTGAGAGCATGCGCATTACCATGACATAGCCCCTTTAAACCGAAGATAATATCCTTACATTTCGGACGCGTGTGGTATTACCCAAAGACGTTGGAGTGAAGCCTACCTTGGTCGATGGGAATCTCCGTCCTGGGCTGAGTGATGGGTGGAGTTACAGTTGTAGGATCTGCGGAAAACATAGAAAGCGTGAACTTGTAATGACCCAATCGTATGCCTTGGAATCGAGCGTTTTGACTGTTTTCATAGTGGATCCAAACTTTGGATAGACACTTTCCGGAGAGAGGGGGAAGTATAAGTTACAGCCATCGTGCAATTGTCGAAAGTTAGTTAATCTTAACATAAACAGGGCTCTCTTGAAAATTTAACAAATGTCAAGGAAAACTTTCTCGTGTAAATGGTGCTTTGTAATTGTGAAGGACAAACAAAACAAGATCAAGGAAAACGTTTTGAGTGTCGAGGAATTTGTTGATCAGTAACACTAGCGAGGAAACTTGTTCGTATATAAATGGAGCTTTGTAATTGTCAAGGTCAAGGAAAACTTGTCAAGGAACTTGTTGATCAGTACACACTAGCGAGGAAACCTGTTCGTATAAATGGAGCTTAAACTAAGTCTTGTGAAGTGGAAGGTTCTCAGAAGAGACAGGGAGGGGGACTTCATAGAGGGAGTGGTCGGATATATAGGACATTTTGTATGTTCTTACTTGAGCAAAAGCCGCAGGTCTTGGAGCAGTGTTTCTTGAGGGTCTCCCGGTATCCGGAGTACTGACAGAATGGCTTGTACGCGCTGCAGTAGCTCACGTTGTCTTCGCATGCTGGTGAAGATAACCCATAATTAGGGTAATTAATGCTAATGATTTCCTAACAATAGGTATGTCCGTTAGCTAATTGCATAAATCCCACGCTGCATCTCGTTTCGACAACTTTCGGTTTTTGAGGGATCCACTGAACCTTATGCACAAGCGTGCTGGACACTGACTAAACACTGAGACTGCTTCACGGGTCAATTGCAATCACTCTACATCAGTCTATTACAGGTCTATTCTAGATGTCTCAAGAAATCTTTTGCATGATCTTTGGGGCGAATACCTGCAATCAATTTTTAGTTCTATTAAAGTGTGTCTGTTCATTTTGCTCAAGAAAGCTAGCAACTCTGTTGAACATAGAAGGCGAAGATATTGTTTGATAGATCCTTCAGGTCGGTGTGTGCCCTTATTGCTACCCACAAATGCCCGTTTTGCTAGTGAACTTTGTTGAAATGCCAGACGTGCTAGACGAAACTGGTATCCTATCCAGGGAGGTGGTAATACTAATTATACTCTCGGTCGCTTCCTGCTACACTGAGCTGCACTGGTGTTAAGCACTGGTGCTTTGTATATCTTCAAACCCCGTGTATAGGGCAGACTTAACTTTATTATAGCTACATCAACCGAAAGATGATGTGTAATGTTTTCGTAGAAACTGTCTACTACAGACTTTAGTTCAGTCTACATCCGTGCACTCACCGCCTATGAGATCGTTATGAGTCTTATGAACAAGACGACACCGTTGTGTCCAATTGACCATAATAAAAGATGGCGGCTGTACATTTAACCACAATACCTTGCAAACCTAACACATCGAATAGGCACATAGAAAGCCATATATTTTTGCGAAATTCGTCCTTGTATTAATTGTGAATGCTAGTTTTGAAGGTTTTAGGACCTTTCAGTGGATTTTTATGAGTGTTTTTAGGGTTTTCGTGCGCTAAGAATTATGGGTAAATATACCAGTCGCCATCTTTTTTATTACCGTCAATTCTCGCACTTCCGTAACTCTCATCAAATTTGCCGGGTTTTCAAAAAGCGAAAGTTTAGATTGTAGAAATTAGCTGTGTCATTCACTTGACGAAACATTAGACCAATATCGGCGGTACGGCGTTACTAAATCGTATTACAAAATCTCACATGTTTCTTGGTAATCGACCACAATTAGAAGGATTAGTATGAAGTTTGAAACCTGTAATTATACAAATTATATTCTAAACAATTTCGTCTTGTTGGAAGAAAACAATCTAAAGACAAATACCTTTTAGACGACATATTTATCGCAATCAGCGATTTGGGAGCGGAGTTACGGAGGTCTAATCTCGGCCAAAATCCCGTGCATTTGCTGTAAGTTTACGTGTGGTTACCCCTCCCTCCCAACAAAGATGGCGGCGGACACCGTGATAGGGCTAATATTTTGATAATCGCAAGTGAAGTTAGAGCAACGTCCTAATATACGTGGGAGTGTTTCGCTTGTTATGTCGGGTTGTGCTAATGATTTTTCTTATCTGTTGTGTAATATCCTTTTCCCTTGCGATTACAGGAGGCAGACGAACTCGTGCACGGCTCATTTAACCTGAGGGGTTTTGATGAAGATCCGTACGAGTCCCCTGAGTCAGAAGATGAAGAGGAAGAATAAATGGTTAACGATTTTATGCTTTTTTCCACCATAGTCAAAGCTTCCTGAAAAACACCTTTCAAATCAGAAACTACTGTGCAAGGCACTATTTCTATTAACCACAGAACAGTTTGCTACCGACTTTATCTTTATTCAGAAGAACGAATTATATGGGATTTTTATATGTTGTAGAACAGATAAGATGCGTTGCTATGTTTGTCAGTAAGGGCTATTGTCCGCACGAGACGTTCTAGTCTATTTATTTACGTAGAGCAGTTGATACCAGCTGCATAGTGACACGAAATTGAACTGTGTACTCTGTCCGTAGACAAGTATTTCGTGTCTACGTTTTTAGTTGTTATTCTTTCTAAGATAAAACGTTCCACATGTTTGTATAATTATAATTATAAGTAGAAGGTAAGATGGTTTTCATTGGACAAAGCACAGAGCTATGCGTTTAGTCCAGGCAAGCTTTGGACAACAACTAGCGCAGCTGATAGTGGAGGGGCGGAAATGCCTCCATGTAAACCCAACGACATCGTTTTCTATTTTCTTTGCTGAAAGAAATATATATATTTTTATGATTTCTAACTCTGTATTTAAGGACAGTGAATGAAAGCAACCCGTCTTATTGACAAAATAAAAACCAACCATTAGTAGATGGTTCGGAAAGACGGGAGGTCCCATGTCATTTTATCGAGCGAGTGAGAAAGCGAGCAAGAAGCGCTGGTGATGACAAGATTAGTACGAATGTACCTAGTATAGGAAACTACGATACACAGTGAATCCACTGGAAAAATCCACGGGCAAGGGCCCGGTCCAAATCCACGAGCAAGGGCACGGGCAAGAGCACGGTCATAAGGTACTGAACAATTATCACCAAGGAGTCACTCAGTGGTTCGGTTGGTCTATCGGACAGTGATTGATTGATTGATTGATTAATTGATTGATTGATTGATTGATTGATTGATTGATCGGGTGAGTGAGCGAGAGCGTGTGTGAGTGAATAAGTGCGTGCGTACGTGCGTGATTGCGTGCGTCAGTGAGTGAGTGAGTGAGTGAGTGAGTGAGTGAGTGAATCAGCGAGTGCGTGCGTGCCTGTGTGAGTGAGTGAGTGAGTGAGTGAGTACGTGCGTGCGAGAGTGTGTGCGTCAGTGAGTGAGTGAGTGCGTGCGTCAGTGAGTGAGTGAGTGAGTGAGAGTGAGCGATCCCGTGCGTGCGTGCGTCAGTAAGTCGGCGAGTCAACGAGCCAGTCAAGCTGCCAATCGGTCCGCAATCAATCAGTCAGTCAGTTCATCGGGCGGTCACTGGTCAGGGCAGTTGGCCAGGTGAATTTGTGGGTGTGTGGGAGTAAGTAGGTGTATCACCTCAGAAAGCAGAGTCCCGTATGTCTGTATACGCATTCTCGGAAAGGGTCGTAAGTATATATATATTGGCTCCGCGATCCGGAAGTGACTTTAGGTATTGGGGAGGAGGAGTGAGTTTAATTTATGTTACAATATCTCGTCATGCTCCCGATAACTGATACAAGATGCACGCGGTTCTCCCCCCCCCCCCGTCTCTCTCTGCTTGTACATGTATCATCCTGTACTGTTCCGGCCATGCCAACGTGTATCTTCACGCACACGCATGCGCGTGGGTATTTGGTGCAGATTCACTACGCACATTGCCGACTAGTCAGTCTGGTCAAACTTTTTAAGGGCTTGTTCCTGCACTGGACTCCCTACGGTGTCGCGTGTGCAGCTATACTAACTCTATGAGGAGCAGGCATAGCTCAATCGGAGCGTGTGGCCGATGGTTCCAGTACCTGGTTGAATCCTCGGAGATTTCAACGTCTGTTCGAGTTCCCACTGTCTCGTGTAGCTTTAGCTTTAAATACCCTTGAAACGTGTAACGGAGCACTGACGTCTTTAATCTTTAAATATTATAATTACTGCTAGCCACTAGACGAGGGGGAGATAAAGTACGAACCGTGGGCTTCCATTGATGGCAGTCTGCAGAGCTGACGTGACGGTACTTCCGACATTAAATAAAATCACGTTACCTTTTTAACTTTACCTGTGCAGCTAGTCACGTGTAGTTGCCTCGCTATCGTATTTTGTGTCCTAGGTAGCGAGTCTTCTTGGCACTTCTGTCGTTCATACCGGTATTAAAGTAATCTGGGAAAGAGATTATACGGTAAGTAGATTGTTTTTGCAGCTAATCACAATGTTATCTTGCTTGTGGAGTGGTTTTATCGGAGACTGGGGAATGTGTGCACTACTTCAGGAGCATAGTTTGAGCTGTTGCTAGCCAAACACGAGAAAATGGCGTGAGATGGCGAAGACCGAGTCAACTCGTCAAATTGGTTGAACAAATATAAAGCAAAGCCAAAACGTGGACAGTGTTCTCGTACTCGATGGTTACCGGTCATTGAGCCGAATAGCCCAGGGGCGGGCCCAGAAAGTTTGAATGGGGGTGGGAGGCCGAAAAAATTGCAATATCGAGCCGCATTTTTTCTAAGTGAAATGACAACGAGATAAATGGGACCCCTCCCTCCTACGTCCGCGCATGCAACCCATTGCGGTCAATGTGGTCACATGTATTGGGTGGCGAGGAATGTTTAAGCCAAATGACCTATTGTGTTTACAGTCAAAGTATAGTAAACTGAACCAGTGTATTCTGACCAGCTGCGATGTCTGCTCAAGTAAAGTGAGTCGATGTACTATACTCTTGATCAACTGAAACAGCTGAACAAAACAAAACGAAATGGAGTGTACCACTGAACCAAAATGGTTCTGAAACAGCTGAAAAAACAAAACGAAATGGAGTGCGTGCACCACTGCACTCAACCAAAATGGTGGGCAGTTCACTTCAGTGCTATTTGTAGCACGCAGACACGCGCAGTCCATAAATCCATAATGACTGATAATCCATAATGGCGCTAAATGTAGAAGTATGCCAGCTATATTGAAGATGTCTGGAAAGCAGCAGAGGTCATAGGATCGGGGCATCAAACCGGAGGCATCAACAACTGTAAACAAAGCAGTGCTCTCAGCGGTGGTTTACGCGCTGTCGCTTTGTTTTAGGTTTCAAAATGTTTGTTTGAACTTTCGATCTTCTTATTGTGGATGGTGGTATTATGCATTTCACGATTCCTTTTCTTAGGCCTTTATTGCTGTTAACTTGTACTATGTCTACACAACAGACGATTCATTGGGAAATGTTTCAACACTGACAAGCTCTGTTAAGTTTGTATTGTTGTTCTTCTTTCAAAATACTGTGGTCTTGTTGTAGTTTCGGCGATGTACTATAGAAGTAAATTGATCGGTAAACGCTTTGCAGTGAATTCCATCTCGCCATGATACCACAATGTAGTTAGGTATTGTAATGACCAAGGTAGTGGGTGAAACAGAACATTCAAACCTGAGTAGCTTTAATATCAATAACAGATTAAAACTGATTCAGACGATTGTCTAAATGAACCGAAACGGCAAATGAAAACATTTGAAAACACGTGTCAAAGGGGTTGAGTGTCAAGACGTCTAGAAAAATTAATTATGAGATGTTATTGCCGTAATTTGTGCTTAGTTAGCAGTCAATGCATTGACCACATTGTTGTTAATTATGTCTTTTTAGGGTTTTTTTGCTGTCGAAAGATGAAATGAACTGTGTTTATTGCTGCTGTTAGATAGCAACTCCCAATCGTAACATTATTCGAGAAGTTAGGATATCGGTATCATGCATCCGCAGTATGGCCTGGTCAGCGTGATCACGCATGGCATATACTGTTCCCCGGATCGTGTTCGCGCACGACTA
Source organism: Epizoanthus ramosus (assembly GCA_026413505.1). Lineage (NCBI taxonomy): Eukaryota > Metazoa > Cnidaria > Anthozoa > Zoantharia > Epizoanthidae > Epizoanthus > Epizoanthus ramosus. Next base: position 3,916 of record JANVCJ010076966.1, on the reverse strand, counting down.
CTGCACTGGTTTATTATTGCCATGCACGAGGCCATTCATTATATATATATCTGCCACGAGTACGAGTTATTTCTGTAGATAATAATTCCCTTTAGGGTAAGTATATTTTCTAGCATCTATATTTACCGCCAGCATTGCCCTCACTGTTAGTGATTGCTAGTAATATTGTAGTATTGTTGTTGTTGTTGCACGTTTCATTATTGCTATATCACTATCAGGAACCTTTCGTCTCAACCGGCAAAAAATATTTTCAACATTTTGTTCGTACACTCAGGCCCAGGCTGGATATTCTTATGTTTCTGCTGATTTTAGTCTGAAAATATTCTTGTGAATATTCTTGGATTGTGGAGTCTAGTATTTCCGTTTTGCAGTGTATTAGCGTGTAGAATTTTGGTATTAAAAAGTTCTATAATAGAGCCGTTATATATACATGTAACGCCGTTGAATTGTTATTAGCATCGAACTAATGGTTAGTGCTTTTTTATCGTTTTATTGGCTAGTAGTTCTTAATGGTTTAGTTAGAACCATTTGATTTTAGGCCTACTCCAGGCCCTTACGTCGCTTTAAGTCGCCTTGTATTTATGAACAGTTATAGCTTAAGTCGCCTTAAGTTGCCTTAAGTCGCCTAAAGTCGCATTGAATTTTCCATAAGCTGCCTTAAGTTCGATTTTCCTTAAGTCGCCTTAAGTCGCGATAAGTCGCGGCGACTTAAGGACCCGGAGTATGCCTGATTTGATTGTATTTGGCAGATTTTCAACACGTAAATATATATTCTTAACAAAATTTCGGCCTCTGGTATATTCTTACAATATTTTTAAAATTTCGCCAATTTCAGCCTCAGTATTCTTATAAAGTATATTCTTCTAAAAAAAGAGTGTATTTTATTAGTCAGCCGGTATAGCTAAACTGAATTAAACTCTTCAACTCCTCATCCTTATTTTATTTCTAAAGAAATAATTCTGCTAAGTATTCGGGTTATTTTATCTGTAACAAAATGACTGTTTTGCGGATACTGGCGTTTATCATTATTTTAATCAAAAGAGCAATAAACAACATTTTACGGGCAGTATCAGTTGATTTTAAAAATCAGGGCGTGCTCCGTAAAGATCATAGCGTTCTGGCCAGAGGGCAGTGTCAACTCCGTGACTTCAGGAATAGTTTTTTCACCAATCACATTTCTTTCTCTTATGACATATCGCACCTACAAAATTGACATTTTGTCATGTGTCAATGCGGAAATAGGATCGGAGTGAAAATCCGCAGAAGTGGCCTTTGTCGGTTAATGAGCTAATAAGGTTACTCGCGGTTTCGTTCAGCTAGCTAGCTGGCCGTGTTTCTTGCAGGAGAGTGCAGCCTCGGTCTCGCATCAGTGAAGGATGGCAGAACTGAAGAAGGAAAGCCCAGAAAAGACCTATATGATTAAGACGGAGATCTCAAGGTACAGTTAAAGGTTTTAGTATCTATCAACCTCCTATCTTATTACCATGGTAAACTAGATAAGTGTATACACATGGGGGAACGGGATCTTTTACATCCAGCGAGCGGAGTAAGGGCGTCTTGGGTATCGGTATACATGTCTGTAGAGCAACTTCGGTCCGTGCGTTTGTCGGATTCATCATTAGATATGCGACTTGTACTTATGCTTTAAGACTCTTGCATTGTTTCGTATTTTTATGAGCACTATTATTGTCACCTTTTGGGCGTTTTAGCACTTGAAACTGTTACTTAATTTTAGCAAGAAATATGCATTACATTTGCCCTTCGTCTCACTTGGGTTTAAGTCAGATTTATTTTGGTATCCATTTGCCAGTATGTCATACAATAAAAGGTCGTTCAGATTCCGTTGACAGCTTCACTGAAAGCTTTCCATCTGAATTTTTATGTACTTCTATATTCGTTTGCTGTGCACAGACTTAAGTCAAAATTTGAATTTTTTTAAAGATTATTTTGTAACGTTTTCTGCATGAATTATATCATGTCAGTATCAGATATCAACCAGGCAAATGATAAGTTTTCCGTTGCCGCGCGCATACAACGCCGCAGTCTTGAAATTCCCAGTCCAAATATCTGAGGATATGTACGTCAAACTTGTGATCAAGTACATTTAAGGATTATGTTGTTTAACGAAACCAATTTCGGTAAATTTGCAATTGTATTTACGCGACAGACACGCAGCATGTGCTGAGTGCGTGATTTTGAAGTGTGCGTTGCGATCATAATGAAAATTGTCTTTCAATCTGTCTTCACCTTTTTTAGTTGAATTTTTGTGTATTCGGCTGGCACTTAGTTGCTTTATTATTTCAGTGCAAGCAAAAAGAGGGAAATATAACTTTTTCGGCAAACTTGGGTCTTTTTAATATTACCTTGTTCATAACAATGTAGCGCGTAGGATTTGAAACTATGAGCTGCAGTGCAATGTGTCGCTGGAATGCGTGCTATGTGGCGAACGTTACAAGTTAGTATCCGAGCTCAGTAGTGTGTCCGTCCAGTTCTGTTGTGCTGTTACAGTACAATACACATCCCCACGGCTGGAAACAAGGCACATACTTGGAATGCAATCACTTGCGAGTCCGATGCTACCATGCTCACAATATTGTGAGGTGCGTTTTGTTCTGATAGTAAATAGTAAATGCTTTTTTTAAAAAATACTCTCTTTTAGTATTTAAAACATGACCGTTCATCACAGTTTTATTATAAATTTAAATATAAATGCAGTTGTAAGTTGTGTCTAAGTTTTGTAATCTATCTGTTTGACAAACTTGTTAAAACGGCAACAGTAACAGTACTTGTTTTCGTTTACACCAATGACCTGAACAACTGGAGTTATGTAAACTTGGTGAATGCTTTGACTTAAAATGGAAAGCTTTATGTCTAATCTCTTTATGCGATGTTGCTTATACCACTTGAAAGTTATCAATAACTGACAAGTTTAATTGAAAGAATAATGCCTTCTCAAGTGGTCACTATTTGTAAAAGTTGTAATTCGTAACAGACGATTTTGTTTACCTTTGGCCTCCGAAGCAAAATATTTTTAAAATTTACTTTTGTTTACGTCTGTAAATTTGCATAGAAGCCCGCAAAATAATTGGCCAGCGGACGCTCCACGTGGTTTACTTTCGATGGACGCCATATTGGTTTCGATGTTTTGGAGTCATTTGAGTCACTACTTGCTTTCCAAAACATATCGACCTGAGAAGAAGTGAAAGTATGCAAAAAAGTCTGGGCCAGCATTGTAGTATAAAACCTTATGAAGCTATGGCTTCCAAAGCAGGCGACTTTATCATGTTTATATTTCCTTTGCGAAGACCTCGGAATTACATATTTTTACAGTTTGAGTTCGCCGTTTGTTGATCAACTGGAGACGGAAGAGGCATGAAATGACACATAACTGGGGCGAGAGACATACTTGTACGTGAGTTAGCATTTTTTGACGAATAATCATTTATAATTTGTAATGGTAAGCATTCTGTGTAGAGGACACAAGAAAAACAACGGATCACCTGTGACTGTGAGTACTGACCTAGGGCTATAGCCTATAGGGCTAGGACGCAATTCTATTTAAAATTGTGTTGTGTCTGTGTTCCTCCTGAGATTCATTTGTAACTAGTTTGTTGATGTAAACTGCACAGTGACTGGCATACTTGTTAACAGGATTGCCATGCCTGATATTCAGATGTAATATTAAGTTCATCAAGTATTCGATCTTCATCTTGCCATACTTCCACATTGCTAACTTAAGGTGGCTCCCACCGGTTTTGCGAATTCTTGCTAAGTCAGACTTATAAAGTGGCTTACTCATTTGTAAATGCATTTGATCACCAATTGGCGTATACAAGCATTATAATAACTCTTTCGCTTTTCTGCCAATTTAATTTTATTGCTAAAGCGGTTTCCATGGCAACGTGGCAGACACCTC
>JANVCJ010076955.1:0-11726 GCA_026413505.1 Epizoanthus ramosus | reverse complement strand
AACCCCATGGTAACCCAAAGCTAACCCCAAGTTAATATAACTTCAAGCTAACCATAAGCTAACGCCATGCTAATCCCCTCAAGGTGATGTCATTATTGTGTCTGAACGACTGGATGCCCGATATGACTGGCTCCCATCACCATTTCAAATGACTCACATGCATACAAGCCTAGAGGTACTGGATTATGGAACTGCATGTCACATCAAACACAAAGTACAGAGACATACCTTGACTGGGTTTAAGAGATGGAAAAGAAACAAACTGAAGAGAAAGAATGGGAAAGTGGCTTTGGTCTCAAGCGGTGGAAGCTGTTCAATATTTGACAAGGTACATTTGAGCAAGAAGAATTAAATGGTACTGTGTACACATGTATGTAAAGCAAGCACAACTTGGGATTCTTCCTGAATGAGACTTCATGAGAAGAATTGAAAAGAATCAGTTATTACAAAGCACTTCCACTTTCAATTGTGGTTTTGGTAATTATCTTTCCTTTATTCTGAAATTGATATTACTGGAATAGTCCCAAGGAATGCAGCATATTTCATCCCAGAGTGATATTTAAGCACCCTCCTATAGATTCTATATGATTGACAGTGTAGTTTCTGTCAATAGCACGTCACACAGTTGATGTCAGTAGAGCTCTTCACAAAGCTTTGTGGGATTGACAACTGTTTTAAGTACAACACGTAGCTCCTAAGTTTCTCTCCATTGCTTACAGACTTTCCTAGAGACATGATCATTGTGTTGGGGGCGAATAGCCCCATCCCAGCTTTATTGGGCCAACAAAAGCCCAGCCGGGTTAGGGTTAAGGTATGTTTTGTCTAGGTTGAGGTATGCTGACAACTTAAGGTTGTGTTGGGAACTGACAGTAGATTCTGGTTGATATATACTGTGCCAATCTCTATTTAATTTTATGTTAACAATTTGATTATAAATAAAATACAATATTTTTTGTAAATCATGTTTATAAAACATATGTTTGTTTTCTTAGATAAAGAACTTGGCCCAGACTGATGTCGACACAGTCTTGATCTACACAAAACCCAATGAACACTTGAAGGAACCACAGTGTCGCAAGCACCACTGCTTTCACCCAATGACCATAGCAGCATCAGTGATCCCATACAAGCATGGCATTCATATGCATAACATACTGTCAGCAGGTAGCAAGCTGTATGTTCAGTACCAGACCACACCGCAGGATAGCTATTTCTTTGCCATTGATGGCCAAGGGAAGCTGGCTGAAATAGGGATGTTCTTGTACCCTTCAATGAAGTTCCTGGCCTATGAAGCCAAGTGGTAAGAACAGCATACCTTTTTAGCACTTGGTGACATTTTGTCTTTATATTAATTCTGTATAAATCCAAGTATGGTCACTGGTACTGAATATACAAGGATCACACATTATGATGAAAAGTAAAGGGGTTAGAAAAGGGGGTTTAGGGCCTCAATAATACAATATTGTTGGGAGAAAGAAATGGTTCAGATGTCGAATCTCTTATTACTGATAGAGATAGCTGGAAATATGTTTAGAACTATCAGTTGTGTTGAAATTATGACGTTATAACAGTCTGAGGCACTAATATTTCGATTTATGCTGAAATTCACTACTTTGATTAATTGTAACAAATTGCAAAGACCTCCCCTCCATGTCCACAGTTCTTGGTATAATATTGGTTAATTAAGTACTACCAAAAACTTCCTTTCATGTTACACGCTTTTATTTATACCATCAAATGAATCCAGAATCAGTTGGGTTCTAACTTTCAAGCACAATAGTCGTAAATGCATCCACGACAGTGTGACTGTTAAGCTGTTGGTCTAGTCTCTTCACATTCTATAGGGGGGCTTGAAAGGACCCACACACTTGTCGATAGGAGTAGGCTAATGCCGGTGTTGTGGTCTGTTTACTGACGGCACTGCTCGATATCTCAGAAAGAACAGACTGTAAGTTGTACAGCACATTCAACAGTCTGGCTAAGCCGCTGAATGTATTTACAGGTAGCTAAAAAGCTCTTCAGGGAGCACCTGACCGTATAGATCTATATCTGTATACAGTGTAACTAGTTACTGATTACAAGTAGTATCCCTAAAATGTTACTTTTCCCATTACATGGTTCCCTGAACATTGCCTCAATGTACCTCTCATAACAGGTTTAACTACAAGACTGATTTGATCCACAATGTAACTGGCAGTGCTAAGGTAATCCATGTGTTTGATCATGCCCTAATGAAAGGGCATAAAGGAGTTTCTACCACCATCAAGCTGCCACCTTTAAAAGGTACTACTAGTTTCATTACACTAGAATTTCAATTGGTTTGATAATTTTATTTAATGCAGTTTGTAGCTCTATAACATAAGGTTGATGAGATATAATATATACATGTATGTATGATATACTATAAGATGGGTAAGAGAAGATACAATATGATAAGATGAGATAAGATATTAGACAGCACCCTTAATAAACAGATAGATGAACAATTTTAAAACTGGTTGTGATAAACTTGGAAGGGCTTACGTGAAGTTATGCTCTTTCAAGTTTAATGTTAATTTTGTGTAGCTGTAAAACATTTTGACCTGCTCTCCGTTTTGTATGACTGAACTGACTACATAACTTATCAATTTGTGAAGTCTTGTTGCTGTGTAATACTGTATAGGGCTATACATATCAATGTATGACTGTGTACAATGTATGTATACAGAACTGCTGATGTACAGAAATGTTGAACTGGATATGGCTCTCCACTGCCCCGGCAAGTCAGATTACAGCTGTCCCCACTGGGATCATGTGATTCACCTGACAGTGTGTTGTGAAAAGAAGAGTGTACTGTGTGGAGAGGAGCTGGGTCGATGGATTACACCATACAGAAGGTGGGATGGACTTCAGAGCTTTCAACTAGCTACTTTCAACTGGGGCGTGGGGGGAATACTTACAAGAATTGTGGGTGGGGTGTGCCATCTGAGCCTCAAAAGACCTCATAGCCCATTAACCCCATTCCAGACCAAGCTATATATATGCTATATATAACGTATCTGGGACTTTACCTCCAATGTACGTAACATATACATGTATTTCTACAGATGTGATTTTTGATCATTTTTATTATCTAATCAAGTGGGTTTTTTTATCATGGTTATAGGCTCCCTTTTGAAATGTTTATGTCAAACTAACAAAACAAATCTATAAATAAATATGTGCAACTGATAGGAACCCTAATCCAGACCAAAACTGCTTGAAAGCAATACCCTGTCAAATGGCACATATCTCTATAGCTCAGATATGGAACCACTGCCCCCCATTCCCCCCCTGACAGTGATTTGTCTTAAATTCACTTATCGTGATAACCTCACTACATGTATTTTGATCACTATTTTTGACTTAAATTTACCTTTTTATCTCGAACTAGTTAATGCCACAGAAAACTGTGACAAGAAACTTGAAAAAATCAGTCTTTATTGCAAATGGCGTCAGCATTATTCCATCAATTAAATATTCAGCTAAAGTGGTCATGACAGAACTTCCATAAGTTCTTCTGTTAATACAGAAGTAAGTAGTACAAAGTTGGTAAAATCGTATGATATAATATTGTCAGAATGAACCAACCCAGTAATGCAAGCTTGCATTGATCACTGTTCAACCAGTTATCAAACCAATTTATTCCTTTTCTCTTGGCGTACACTCTACTAGCTCCATTGGCCGTTGGTAGTGCAAGCTTTGCATCACTGTTCAACCAGTTATCAAACCAACTTATCCCTTTTCTCTTGGCATACACTCTACCAGGTCCATTGGCCGTTGGTTGACCAATATTACTCCGTTGTTGCCTCTGTTCACGTCGCGGAAGTGCACACTCAGGATGGTGCACCCTTTCTGGGAAATGCCCTGGAATCCCTCTCTCAGTATCAGACTCTCCGATCATATCAAATGTAAGTCCTCTTCTTTATCTTCCACGGCCCAGTTGTTTGCAAGTGGGTTAATGTTAACCCATAATTAGGTTTACTGTCTCGTAGACTGAGTTAGGCCGTCATATCGAGTGAACATAACTGGGTTTCCGAGAAATATTTTAATAGTACTTAGATATATAGATCAGTTGAAATGGTTGTAATCCATTTTTGATTAAAATGTTGTTCTTTTCCGATTCTTGAAGAAACTGCTTGAAGTGTCAACAACTGCCTCAGTTATTACATGTTTATAATAAATCACATTCATGGTAACATATTTACTATTGCAGCGATAGATACTTACATTCATGTTCACGTTTTAACGAGCCTGGAAGCTCCTGGGTGATATGTGGATAAATAAATAAAGCATTATTATCAGTACACTCTTTTTATTTAGAAGAATATACTTTATTAGAATATTGAGGCTGAAATTGGCGAAATTTTAAGAATATTGTAAGAATATACCCGAGGCTGAGATTTTGTTAAGAATATATTTTTACGTGTTGAAAATCTGTCAAATGCAATAAAATCACATGGTTCTAACTAAACCATTAAAAACTACTAGCCAATAAAACGATAAAAAATCACTAGCCATAAGTTCGATGCTAATAACAATTCAACGGCGTTACATATCATGTATGTATACTGTACTGTAAAACTTTGTAATACCAAAATTCTATACGTAAATACACTGCAAACGGAAATACTAGACTCCATAATCCAAGAATATTCACAAGAATATTTTCAGACTAAAATTGTATTTGAGAGAAAAATTAGAATATCCAGCCTGGGCCTGAAGAATAATATTCTTCTTAAAAAAGAGTGTAGTAGTATTTGATCACAGAGCAAATGCCAAGAACGAAGTAAAAGATGAATAGCAGTGGTACCCACTGGGCATCGCGTTTTGTGGATTATTCAAATATTAGAATCAGAGTTAGAATGACAGAGTCTTGACTCAAATTTCAAAAATTTGCTTTTCTTCAATCAAACACAGTTCCACTAATTTTGTAAAATGTAGTAATGAATTTTTCACTTTATTCGACTAGCTCTGACGCACACAGATAACTGAGCAATCTCGTTCCCAGACTGGGGAAACTGGAGTGACGGGTGAGGTGGGGTGGGCCAGCTATTCGACACAATTCCAGTTCCATACAGCAAACTGGTAATGAGATTAACAACTGAGAATTGACTTGTGCTTTAAAATATGTATATAAATCACCGAATACTACATGTACATTCATCAAATCGAGTTCTACATGACGCACTGTCGGAAACAAAGCTAGAGAGGGAAGTGCAATCCCAGTTTCGTATCAGTCTGTCAGGACTATAAGCTGTTTTTCTGGTGTGAGTGGGAGCATGTGGAATACCGGGATACCTTACATATAATTATAACAGCAGCATTTGGGACTCTGTAGTTTACTTATTTGCTTGGCAGGAATGCCTTATTGTATACATGTACTACTACAGTATTTGAGGCGACATGTGACCAATTCGTGTTTGTTGATCGATTTCTTGCTTTCCTCCCCCTACAGACTCCAGACATCACTACAGTGGTGCGCCTGAAGACGCGAATATTGTACCTTACAGACTTCTGAAACTTTTCCAAGGAGGCAAGTTTGATAAGAAGTATAACAAGAAGTATTTTCCGAAGAAATTCATAATTCCAGAATGGGCCAAAAGAGTCAAACTTGTAGCAACGATCACGGGTCACGGTAGTGACAACAACGGTTGTGCAGAGTTTTGCGTGACGTCGCATCATTTTCTCTTCAATGGTCACGCCAATGTACGTGTGTTTAAGAATGCAGCAACGGCTACTGGATGTGCGCAAAGAGTTGCAGAGGGCGTAGAACCGAACGAGCACGGCACGTGGTTATATGGCCGGGATGGCTGGTGCCCAGGCCAGGATGTGGTCCCGTGGGTCGTGGATGTCACTGAACAAATGAAATTCAGTGGGGAAGTAAATGTGATCAAGTACTTTGGCTGGTTTAAGGGGAAAGACCCAAATCCTAAACGAGACGCTGGAGAGATTATAATGAACTCATATCTAGTTTTCTATAAAGCCGCTCAAGATCTTTAATATTGAAAGCTGAGTGCCAATTTAGTGAAAGTACAGTATTCATTTCTACTGCAATTGGTGTTTTAGAGTGGAATCGAGTATAAATTTATAATAGAAATAAATTATAATTTCTTCATTTTGCTTACTGGAATTATGTATGTATGTCATTCTTCGCTGTAGACTCCAGTTTAGTCATCTATCTAGCTAAGAAAACTTCAAACTGTTGGTGAAAAGAAGAAGGTAGTTAGACTGTAGTTACCGGCCGCATTTATTCGAATGAACGTACAGCGCGTTTATTAATTTTTCCCGGTTATTTTTTTGGAGGGGGGAAACATTCATTAAGAAGAGAGGCGTTGATTCCATTTTCTGCAAATCACAACTTACATATTACATCTATAGAATGTAAACTAGGTGTGGCCTAAAATGTTTCTGTACTGATAAAAATGTAGTAGGACCATTTGCCATTCATGCACTGTGTATCGAATATTTTTATTTTGTATTGCTCTTATTATGGCGAGAAGCAGGGGGCGTTTATTAGGGGGAGAGGCGCTTCTTACAAAATATCCAGGAGTGGATCTACGAATTCGAAAAGGGGCGTGGTGCCATCGAAAGGAGAAAAATCGATCGCTGTAGGCGTGACTTTATAGGAGGGTCCGGATGCATGCTTACCCGAGAAAGTTTATATAATTATAGGCCCTCTGAAATGGGATTTCCTGCAATTTGAGTGCAATCTGTTTGCTTTAGACAGCCGGTTGTAACTGGACAAATTTTATTATTTATTGAGCGCATTCTGGTTGTACTAACTCTCATTTGCTTCTTGTTGATGCTGACTCAACTTCGTAGAATTGTTTTTGGAAGTACATCATCCATTATTTAAAAAAAATATGGCATGGACTGAAAAGGAGGGGCACCGGCCCCTTTGCCCCTCCACTAGATCTGCCGCCAGTGATACCCGTTGCAAAGGGGACGTTCTTTAGAGGGAGCATTCATTGTAGACTGGTCGCTCATTACAATATATACAGTATAGCGAAGTGTGATATAACGAAGTGTGATTTTGCCAATCCGACTGTAGGCTGAATTTCGGATGCTTAATCAGCAATTCGTACGTTTAGTTCTAGCGCTAGCCCTTCTTTTACGCTGACGAAGATATAGCTAGCGCCAAGAACATCGGCTCAAAACTAAAACTCTTACTGCGAAACTCACAACAGATCAACGTTTTGCTGAACATGATCAAATCCATCATTTGACTTGCTCGTCCACGTAGAAAACCTAATCTTTATAGAAAAACTAGTCTACCAGACAGTTAATTTTATCCAGACCTAGAACCGGCTTTTCACTTCGCCGACTTTAGTAAGGTCAGAGTCACTGAAACTCTGTCGAAAGTAAAATCGCGCTGATTCAAGAATGAAACTTGCCAGCGTATATAAATTGCTTTGGCCATTATTTATTTTATTTATTGCGACTTCCTTTAGCATTTTCCAGAAGCTGTTATGTACCATAATCGTTTACAAGTTACCCATACCCTGACCCCCAAACAATATTTTAATATTGCTGCCATAAATGTGATTCTGAAGGCGAAAAGCTGTAACTCGTAATATTAATAAATCCGAGCTAAATTAAAATATATTTAAAAATATATTTGAACTTTTCTCTTGAAGAGAAATGACTCGGTGGAGTCAAGCTTATCCTTCTCAACATATATATATGAATTCAGTTTATTATTTATTAATTGACTGATTAGAGAGAAAATGAAATTCTGAAAATACTTGGCCCACGAGGGAAGGGGGGCTTAAGTCGTCGAAATTGCCACCAGCGGACAAGAATGACGGACAATATTTCAGGCAAGTCACAATTACTTTATGATTTTAGTATGTAAAGATATATGTTATGAGTCGAAAACGCGAAAAGTCCAATTCAAAGTCTTAAAATTTAGACCTTGCCATACAAACGGACAGCATTCGCATCAAGCCTGCGCCTCCTGTGGTTTCAAAGAACATTTTTTCAAACAATCAAGGTTTTTTTTGCGTTAAATAAAGTATTAGTAAGTGTTTTCAAGATTGCGAAAATTCTGTCGTGATCCCCATGGGACACTTTAGTTCCGTATTTAGGTATTTTCAGCTGCATGACGGATATTAACATTTCATCAGTATTGCGGAGGCTGATTGCTTGAAGATGTACTCTGGAAGAAATTTTTAAAAGATTTTGATAGAAGATTATTACGGCATATTATGGATGGCATTGGCACTGTATCAGTGAAAAAAACTGACTGACGTGAAAAACCACAGACACGTTAGGCCCCATAAAAAAGTTTAGTTTATCATCCCCCCGCGTCAGAATTCCCGGCCGCATCGGATTTTTTTAAAAATTTTTATTTGATTCCATTCAAATGAAAGTAAAGTTTATGGATGTGTTTCTGTTGTGGTGGTGAAATGTATGTGTGAAAACACAATTTACCAGTTCTTTGGGATAATAGCAGCACCTAGAAACCTTCAAATGAAACTGTCTATAAATAAAAGTTTTGTTGAGTTTATTGACTGTTTTATTGCTTCAAATATGCTGCAGCAGGATAGGGACAGACAAAACTAAAATATAAATTTTTTTTAAAAAAAATCCACCCGCCCGCATGGCATTTTTTAGCTGGATAGGATGATAAACTAAACATTTTTTTAAGGGGCCTAATCAAATTTCTTGAAATGCCAAGGTCCCCAAGATGGTATATATGAAATATATCTATACATATATAATTTTGTTTTAAAAAAGGGGTTCATATCTGATCTTATGTTTCTTAAAAGTTTTAAAAAGGTTCTAAAACAATATATAATACATATATCTAATTATATCAAGTCAAATCTTACCACTTGTTGTCCACATTGTAACTTAATCAGTTTGTGGCACTTCTTGTGTACAACCAGCCTGCATTCCAAACATTTGTATCCCTACAGGTAATTGAATATACAGAAACATTCAAACGGATTCTTAATTGTTATGAATTGTGTCTACCAAATAACATATTAATATGTGTTAATTACCTCATAACTCAAAACCTAACTTAAGTTCATACTCACTGAAAACCAAAATCAATTTCCCAAGGGTTTGCTTGATACATTTACTGTAATAATAACTCAAACCCTTGATGACTCAAATAATTGATAACTCAAACCTCCTACTATCTTGAAGTAAATTTGCTTTCCCTTCAGGTCTCTTTCTTGCTAATTTTCCATTCACCACTGATAACTTGAACCTTGTCTGATGATGTGTAATGACTTAAAACATTCTCAAGAGCATTGAATATACTTGAAATCAAGTTGAGCAGCATGTTTTATAGATTGGAAAGTGTCTTGTATGACAGAGATCATAAACCCTAATAATTATGCACTTCAACTAGCGTTGTAAAAAAGGTCATAGACTGGCAAATACTGGGTAATACTGGCTCAAACTAAATACTGTTTTTGACACCGTAAAAAAACTAGAAACACATTATTACATACTGTAAAGTGCACTTCTTGTCTGAGTGGAGGAAGTACATGCCCACATCTTGCATTAGCATACCACTATCAATCACTGATACAGATACAGATCTATATAATTATACAGGAGCTCCCCACGGGGCTTCTCAGCTACCTGTTTACACGAAGTACAAGGGTTCAGCATTGAGGGACTTGGCCAGACCGCTGAATTAATGCGGTTCACAACAGTTCTGTATGAGACGTTAAGTAGTGCCCTCAGTATACAGACCACAACACCAGCATTAGCCTACTCCTATCAACAAGTGTGTGGATTCTTTTCAGTCCCCCAATAGAATGTTGAGAGAATAGACCAATGGTGCCTGCCCAATGTCCCTGCCCACGGACGGTGTGGCAAAAGAAGGTCGCACAAATACAACCCTCGGGAAGGCCGGGGATTGAACCTGGGACCTTCTGGTTGGGAGTCGGATATGTTACTGAGCTCAGGCGTAACAGGTATTATGGGTTACGACCTAGAGTTAATGACAGCCCTGATAATTATAAATTATATTATTTAACTCAGGCTGAAAAAATGGGATCCATGCGAGACAAGTTTTTCTAGTACGCATAAATTGATATTACCCATGGCCATTGGATACTGCAGAATATGACAACTTAAGTTGTTTGTCAAATCTATATAATATATATAGTAAAACTTACCAAAAAGTATCAGAAAAGTAATCGACATAGGTTTCAATGTGAAAATTCACCAAATTGCCACTCAAGGGAAAAGGAATTCAATGGAAATCCCTGATCCCCCCCCACCCCAACTCCTCATTAACATTTGCATGGATATTTTCCCTCTGGTAACAGATTTTTCTTGATATTACATGTACAGGACAAGCCTACTTGCCACCACCTCCCCCATATGAACCACCGGCACCAACCCAACACCCAGAGCAGGTCTTTAAACAGTAAGTGTGGCCCTGTTAGGGGTAAATTCCGACAAGCGACATGGCACTGAAACGGCGACACAGAAGCAATGAACTTGCGACAAATGACAGCTGATTTAGTGAAATTCTGACAGGGATATGATTACATTACGAAATTGCGACATGATTTGCTTTGAAATTCAGACGGGGGACATGCATACTCCCCCTAAGTCAGCAATCAGCTTGTCATGCTAGAAGTCCCGAGAGACCTGTGAATACATCTGTAACTGTCAGTGTCTGTTCATAAATGAAGTTCATGAAAGATAAATGTTAACCCCATCTAGGCATGGCTATTTAAGTGCAATAAATTATTATTATTATTATTATTATTTATTATTGTTTTTGTCGGCAGGTTAAGGCTAGGGGGATTGGTGAATTGCGCCCATCTTTTAACTTTCTTATTATAAATGGTAGCAAAGCCATACTTGGTAGATTTAAGTTAATTAGTCGGTGATGTACATTTTTGTAATTTTATTCTGGTACCTTCGCCCCAGGGGAATGGATATAAAACTTAAGAGTTTTTTAATTTTTTTGTAAATGGGGATTTTTGCATGTACATATACAATTTACATACATGTATGTACATGCATATGTTTGTACATATATATGTACGTGATCATTTACCAGTCAAATGTATTGTGTGAAACACGTCTTAATCTACATGTAATCTTTTAGTTGCAGTATACTCTGATTTATGTTTTGTCGACTGTCTTGAATGCCAGCTACAGATTATTTACAAGGTTTACTGAGTAATTTATTTCTTCCAACTTTAGAGCAACTTCCATTACCGAGGATCAAGCTCGTGATGCATTGCTGAACTATGTGAGTCAGCACTGCTGCTTTGGAAAAGGAGCAGCCAGAGATATGGACTTTACTCAGATTCTGCCATCTAGTGCTTATCATGTGAGTACTGTATGAACTGATTTCTGCTGACACTGCAATTTCATTCCAAGACCCATATTTATTTATATATTTATGTTTATCTGTGGCATGGAATTTTTTCAACTGCTTTATTAATTGGGAATAGCTTGCAATAAAAGAAAAATACATTATATATGAAAATTAAAACAATAAAACAACAACAAGCAGCAAACGGGACTCTGGGTTCCACGCATTGGCACCTACCCAAATAATCAAAATTAAAAAGATCATTTCACTTCATCATACATGTATACACACCACAGTACAAACCCACATCATAACATTACATTCTGCTCAGTGGCACAGATGAGCCCATTAATTTGACCTGCTCCCAACATATGCGGCTTCATAGCTCAGTTGGTAGAGCACT
>JANVCJ010076954.1:0-20172 GCA_026413505.1 Epizoanthus ramosus | reverse complement strand
GCCAGGTACCCATTTATACACCTGGGTGAAGAGAAGCACTGTGAGAGTAAATGTCTTGCCCAAGGACATTACGTGATGTGAGTGTCAGCAGCCCGGCTCCAACCATCAACATTTTGGTACTAACCACTGGGCCACCATGTCTTCCACTACTGTAGCCTACGTTATCCAGAATTTTGCTTTGTAAGACATATGGAAGTGACATTCAGTTAATAACGAAGATAAAACAATTATTGCTATTTTCCAGAGAGTAAACAGGAGCATAAATACCAAGCTGCTGATAGGGAACCTCTTCTTGAAGAAGCCACTCCACAAACTGTATCAAGTGTTGACCTGATTGGTGAGTTGCTGAATAAGGGTCATCGTCTTAGGCAAGCAATGGCTGTTACATCACAGGATGAGGATGAAGAATACACGCCATCAGTGGATATAGAATCAAGGTAGGCACTATGCTAAGTCATATCTGCACCACATAATTTGCAAAATGGGGAAAGGTAACATGTGATATAATAATTGTATGGCCGCATAACATGTGGATTAGCAGATTTTTATTTTTGTAACCTGAACATACATGTACCATGGTTCTTTGCTATAAGACTCACTTAGTTATAAGATATACCTCTGATTCAGCACTGCCCACAACTCTGGAAGTACCCGGTTATTAACCTGATAATCAGATGTTGGCTGTAGAAGTTTTTGTGTCCAGTATTGACCAGCCCTAAAACCAAACACTACACTCTAATTGGTCAGCCCAGCTAATGTATTCAAATAATTTTAATTCAAAACCATTTCCAGGTTTATAAAATACAGTCATGTAGTCCCAGTTTTCCACATTAAAATCAAATAGAGATCATCTTTGGCATGCACCCTGATAGAACCTGCCCTTACTACACCCTTCTGCCCCACATCTCACACCCTTCTGTCCCACTTTGCACACTCTACTCTCCCACTTCCCATACTCTTCTCTCCCACTTCCCATACTCTTCTCTCCCACTTCTCATACTCTTCTCTCCCATGTCCCATACTCTTATCTCCCATTCTTCAAACTTCTTGAAATCTTCCACACCCTTGAAAATCTCCCACCAGACCTCCCTCGCCCTTCTGCCCCACTTCCTCAAACTCTCCTCTCTAACCTCCCTCACCCTTCTGCCCCACTTCCTCAAACCCTTCTCTCCAACCTCCCTCACCCTTTTTCCCCACTTCCTCAAACCCTTCTCTCCAACCTCCCTCACCCATCTGCCCCACTTCCTCCAACCTCCCTCACCCTTCTGCCCCATTTCCTCAGTCTTCTCTCCAACTTTCCACACCCTTCTCTCCTTCACACACCCTTTTCTCCCATCTTACTTGCTACAATTTGCCTTCCTTTATTTACCTGCCTTCCTTGAGTGATAATTTTGTGATTTGTTCTCAATTTTCTCATTTACGCAGCCATGTTCCATCTGGTGATTTATTGAGGGAAATTCTCAAGAAGGACAACAGAAAGAAAAGACTGACCTACACAAGCGAGAAGGACGAGAGCACATTAGATGATCCACTTCCAGAAATGGAAGGCAAAGCTGTCGACCTACTGCTGGGAGAGGAGATACCTTATATTGACGACTCCCCTCACTCCTCCCATGACGGGAGCATAGCCAGTGAGTCAGATGACCCTCTTCATGATGAATCGTTATTGAAGGACCTGTTCTACACCACTCAAGTAAGTATGTTTGAAAATAGTGTGTACCACTGAGCAGGCAAGCAATGTATTCTGTTTAAGCATATCATATGCAATGATTTTTATTGTTTCTTATTTTTTACCTATTATTCATATTTCGTTTATTTAATTGTTTACACCACTGTTTTTGAAAATGTTATCCACCAAGACAAGAAGAAACTGTGCAAACCTTAATCCCTTTAATGCACCTATCAATGAACATTTTCCTGGGGGGAGGGGAGGGGGCATAGGGTGTGGATTTTACCGAGGAGAATTTTTGCCCCAGGGAGTAGCTTTTGATTGGGTAGACTCGCCCCAGGGAGAGGACGTGCACCTTTGGTAGTAACATTTGACATAACTGTCTTGGCCCTGGGTAGGGATTTTGTGTTTTTTGACCAAGTATGTCATCCTGAGGGAGTGGCTTTTGACAAAAATCGTTGACAAAATGTTAACTTCCTTAGTATGCATGATATCGATATCAAGGTTAGCACAATGATTTACAGTGGAAGGAATCTAAATTAGATTAGGAACCTCTGATTGTTAATTCTTTTGTGACATCAGAGCGTTAAGTTTGAAATTGATGGCAAACGTATGAGAATAAGTAGAATCTCCTTTGATGGACGATACCTGCATATTAAAGGCAAGAAATGCACACTATAAATTAATGTATTATTATTATTATTATTATTTATATTACGAAGCATAAGAAAACCGTATTATATCTAAGAAAGACTCATCTTTTATTTGCTCTGTTAGTTTCTATTTGGTTGCTATTGGAATAGGGATGGACCTAAATATTTATTTTTACCAAGGCAACCTACATATTATTTATGAAGATGAATGGTTGGTAGTCAACAAAATAACTACAATATCCTTTAAATATTTATGGAACACGGATTGGTATCTTTCAATGTAAGTTACTAAAAATTGTATATTGTTTTTCTTTTGAAGCACATGTTGGAGAGTGATTCAGAAACTACTGTTAGTACTGATGAAGAGGATGCAGACGGTGCAGTTGATAACACTTCAACACCCATTGAAGAAAAAGGCAACAAGGTACCCATGGGCATCCCATGCACTTGACAATAGTGTTATTTTTAGAATTTGAAAATTCCGGTGGTAAAACGGATTCGTATCTAGATTTTCGTGATGATATAGATATAGATATAGAATCACACAGTCATATAAAGGCAAATAGTAAAGGACATTTCAAGGTTTTCAACAAATTTTCACATAGCTGACACATTTTGTGAACTTTTTCAAAACATAAAAATGAAGGAAGAATTTCTGGTATGAAATGATAGCACTCCCCTTTCTCACCTGAAAACTCCAAATATGAAATTTGATATATTAAAGAGCATGAGTATTGCCATCCTTCTAACTAAAATGTTGTATTTTGTAGAGTGTAATAAATACAATGTATCAATTACAAAGTGAACAGAAAGAAGATGATTTCTTAATGGTGACTACCAAAAGAGTTTAGCAGTTCTGTTAGAAAGTGTTTGATTTAATAACCTTTATACAAAGTTCCTGTATTACAGTGCATATCTCAGTCACAGTTGTGTAATGTGTGCTCGAGTACCTCTCAAGCAAATGTTACATATTGCACAGCTATGTTATTATTATGTTCCATTCAGAGAACTGGAGAGATTACTGAAGGTATTAAATGCCTGGTTAAGAGCTTTTTGTTCTGCTTGTTCATGAATCATTTGTGTTTATGTTTCTACTCTTAAGTAGGCTTTGTGAGAAAAGTGCATCTTGAGTAATATTGTAACAAGTGGTTAGTTGCAGGGTGCGAATTAAGTATTTTTTCTGGCCTACAAATTTTCAGTCTTGCTTCTGATGTCAAATGTAAGTTCTTATATCAAATTTGTAGGCTGTTTAGTTTTTGGCCTACAGTCTCACGTTTTGTCCTACTTTTCGTCATTTGTAGGCCCTTAATACGCACCCTGTAGTTGCCAAACATTCTTGTACATTGCATATTCCATCCTAGCGTTGTCCATACATGCACAGGCAAGGAGAAGCAAGATGAGCATATTGTACCTGCTTCCTTTCTACGTTTCTATCTTTACTTTTCATACATTATTCCTGTACTTTTTCCTTAATCCAGAGTCGTAACTATCATTTTTTTCTCTTTCTATTTGCTGTGTGTACCAGTTTCAGACTGTGCTTTAGATCATCTCTACAAATGCCGAAACTTCTGTAGCTTTCTTCCCGTAGAGAAATCAAGGCAAACGGAGAAAGCACTTATCGCCTGATGTAACACCAGTTGAAACCACAAGATATGAACAGACATCAGACAGGCATAAAGGAAAGGATACCAAAGATTTAAGCAGTATGAATTATCTGGATCCAAGTGATGTCAGTTCAACAGGTCAGCACTGTCAGACATGTACACACAAAGCTATCACAAATACAACAAACCATACAATGTGTTGGTCACTGTCTTTGTATATGTGTATACATGAAGAAAGAACGTTTCATCTGGTTGGAATATAATGCCAAAAATTGTTACTTAATTCATTTTACTGGAAAATACCATTAATGCTAGAGTAAGTACTGAAAATATGACATTTTGCAATAGAATAATTATTTTCAGTTAGCACAATTGCAAGACATATGTTTTCCTTTGGACCAGTTCATAACACCAACACCGGCCTTTGTAGACAGGCATGATTATTAAGGCATCATCGGCATATTTAGTTAAATCTTGTAAAATTACAGCAGAATTGTCAGTATATTCAGAAGAGGCAGTATTTATAGTCTTGCACTATATTGATTGTAAAGCTATGTTACATGTTGTCACAACAGCTGGTGAAAATGATCTTGAAATAGCAGAAGGTTCTCCCAGTCAACGTAAAGCCAGAAGTCAAATGCAGTTGTCAGACTTTGTAGAAAGCCTTGGAGTGGAGAAACTGACAGCCTTGGGCAGAGTTGACACGGCAAGAGTAGAGCTTGAGAGGTTTTCTTTGCCACATTCAGATGGGACAACAACAGAACCGGATGTAGCAGGGTAGGTAGATATTATGTATTTGTGCTGCATTTTCGGATTGTATTGCAAATTAGTATTTTTGGAATGCTGTCCATCAGAGCAGACCGAGTGGTAACTTAGAGTTCCGTGCAGCACTTTCACGGCTATTTCAAACAGGTTTTCGGTGTACAAATTCTCTGCAAATCAAAGGAAATATAAAAATCACAGGATTGTGTGGTAGGAAAATGCAGCCAGTGCAGACATTTTACAGTCCACCTACAGGTATAATCATCTCAGTGCTAGTGCTGTGTACAGGAGCTCGTGCCATTTTGCTCTGTATCACCCATTGTAGACATTTTACAGTCCACCTATAATCTTCTTGCTAGTGACAGGTGTATGTGACAATATATATGCCACATACATTGTTTGCCAGTACTAGTGCTTCGAATAGTTTGGGTGAATTTAGCTAGTAAGACTGGTACTGTACCTAATACCATTTTTTTCTTTTACCTAAAACTGTAAATTTCTAACCCTTCTTACCTTTCTTCTTGGCTTGCTTGTTTTTCCCTTCATTCCCATATAATAATAATATACATTTCAAATTCCTTCAGTAAAATGTACAAAGCAACTGCACATAGTTTGAAACTATTCCATGTTTGTTTTCCCTGCAGCACCTATTTTGTTGAATATCATTTTCCGGTGGTGACACCTGCGAAGGATCATGACAGGCACATTGCCATGGCAACAGAAGTCACAAGGGTTGCTTCAAAGAAACTGCAAGATAAAGGTGAGCAAATGACACACACTCACCAGATATACATGTAGAGTAAATCTTAGTACATAATTACTAATGCAGCACTTATGAATATTTTATAGTTTTAGTGCCATATAAGTTAAAGTTATTATTGTTATTATTCATTCTTCCCAAGATGTTCTCCAAGATTGGGTCTAATTTATAATCCTATAAAAGTTTTATCATTGCAGATTTAGAGCGCGTTTGGTTGACTGTATTCCGGAATAAGAATACACGGAATAAAAACTTTGATCTGTTCAACTGATCAGTATTCCTTTTTAGAAATATACCAAACAGAACTATTAGTTTTCAGCTCAACCTAATTCATAATTCGGTATAATCATTTTAATGCTTAGAGGTTATAGGAGAGATTTTGAAATGATCCCGAGTGTATTCCTATTCCGGAATATGGTCAATCAAACACACCTGTAGTAAGTGCAGAATGTTAGGCAGATTAAAATGCCATTAGTCAGATCGTCAGTATTAATGGATCAGTAGTGGAATCACTGGTGGTTATGATGGTAATTGGTGACGATAACAATATTGCTAATAGTAATGGTGACAGTGGTGATGGTGATAACGGTGGTGATGAGAGTTTTACTGATAGTGATGGTGATGATAATGATGATGATGATGATGATGATCATTGTTCTAGTAATGATGGTAGTGATGATGACAGTGTCAGTGGTGGTTGTGATGATGACGGGGAGGATGAGGATGTTGATGATGGTGGTGATAATGATGACGATGGCAATGATGATGGTGTTCATGATGTTAATGAGGACAGTGGTAATGATGATAATGATGGTGCTGCTGTTGATGATGATGGTGATAAGGATAAGGATGATGATGATGATAATGATGGCACTGTAAATGTTTCTTAAGTTGTGGAATCTAGATCAGCCAATCCTGTTTCTACTGAACGTTTGCTGTTAAGTAGCAAGTTTAAATAACATCCTATTTGTTGTAACCATTTGAAATCACATGTTCACTTTGCAGCTGTGCACTTCAGCCACCACTGTGTGTTTCCTGTACTGTTTAATTCATCTGTAGTTGACTATTGGTGGAAAGGGGTACTTACCTTCAAAGTATTCCATAGACAATCAGGACAGAGGACTGTAAGTAACAAGGCATTGATGTACGATGCTGTCTGTGTCTGCGAGTGTTAGTATGTATTGTCTGAATCTTTCTTTCAGCCATCACACTGATTATTGCAGTCTGATAAGTGATTGTAACTGACGTCCTACAGTAGTACACAATCAAGCAGAAAAAGATGCCAACATTACAAACATTGAGCTAGAAATGTTGATATCTTGTTGTGCTTGATTATATACTATTGTAGGATGTCACCTATAATCAGACTGGTTGTCATGACGAACCCAGGAACAGTACCTGTTCATGTGACATTCACTGGTGACAAATCCTAGGTAGCTTAAAATTATGAAAGCAGTTTTCTGATGCAGTTTGATTTTTTAGCCCTCAATGATTGGAATAGGCGTTCTCTCTCTTCGATCAGTCCTACACTCTGAGGACTTGAGCTACAGATCGGGGTTAGTTGTAAAGTACAAGCAACAGTCTGATGCAGCTCCCGAGACTCAAGGTTCTGTGGCATCCTCCATACACCCAGGCCCACAATCATCTTTGTATTGGTCATCTGATGGGCAGAATGGCAGTGTTGGCACGTTAATGGTAAGTCTCATGAAGGCAGTGAAGGTTTCGTTGGTTTTTAAATGTTTTATTTTCCTCACAAGAATTGAAAATATGTGTAATTTAATATATGGAAGCAAATTATGTGTTTTAACATTGTATTCAATTTAACTGCTGTGCTTTGCAGTTGCGATTTTACAATTCAGTGGTTATACAATGTAATTATATAAGGACCTCTTTTGATGAATGCACACTAAACATATTGCAAAGAGTTTTGAAATTGAGTATGGCAGTTACATCTTTCAAGTGACATACAGGTTTTGGAATGAAGTTTTTATTCAATAAATACTTATTCAATTACTGCACAATACAGCAGGTACCTATATACTTGGGCTCGTTCTCTTTAATACTAATTTTATAATAGGAAACTAATAAAGCTCAAACTAGAAGACAGAACAACAAAACACGGTAACTTCTTGAGAACCGTACAAATATCAGTGTCAGTTTTATAACATGCACATTTGATGTCTGCTCAAATGTGGCATATCCCATAACATAGTGATGATAAACACAAGTTTGTTAGTGGCAATGTCCATGATGCTTAACAAATTGTCAAAACCGCATGGATGCTTTTTAGTTTAGAACGTTTATAGGCTTTTTAGTGGTTGTTCCTTGAGAATGGACAATTGACAAACATGGTTTTTCATTCTGTATGCTAGGTTAAGATACAGTTACTGGCTGATGGTAAACCAGTACACATAGAATCGAGCCATGCAGCCAGACCTCCCCTTCCAGTCACCTTACAGACAAAGGAAGGGGCATCGTCAAGAGTACCATCGACTGTCTCCACAGTTATATCAGGACCAAATGCTGCACTTTCGTTAGCACCTGCACCCATAAGACATCATCCTTCAGGTGTTGCCAAACAGATGTCAACTAAGTTGGACAGACAGTCATCTCAACAGATCGTTATGGACCCTGCCGGTGAAGGTTTAGTTCTTCACACCTTGTTATGGATCCCTGAAGGTAGAGACGTTAGTCTGCAAGGTCATGGTCGTCATGGTAATGTGGACGTAATCCCTGGGATTGTAAACAGGATCAATCCGTATTTGGTGTGTCGTATGTTTTGGAGTGCTGACACTTCGAGGTCTTCTGTATGCTGGGGAACGACTACCCCTCAGTTTAAATTCAAGCAGGTTAGTCTTGTATTTAAAGATGAAGATGCACTACAAAACCGCTTACACCAGGAATTCAACACTGCCATTCAGCCATTATGAAGTGAACATCTGAGTGCACCCCGAAATATTCTATCATGTGAAATTCAAACTCGAAATTAATACTCGAGAGTAAGTGAACAGCTGTAAAAACACTATTGGGAGATACTAACAAAATATTAGCTTCCCTCTCTCAGTTATTCATTTTTGTAGAGAAATGTGGCAGGAGAGTAATAAAACACTCGACTGCCTTGCTTTCTCTACTCTTCTGCAATTTGAATTTCAAATTTAGAGTTTCAAGGCAGAGCTCCGTATGCTATGGTGGTTGATTGAGAAGTGAGTGAGGTGTACCTTTGGTTCTTTACCTTTTGTATCAAGTCTTCGTGTTTAATATACTAGTTGTAAGGGTAATATCCCCTAGAAGAATGCTATATGGCAATTGTTATGAAATATTGTAGACACTCACCTTGTGCATCCCAGAGTGATGTGTGTACTGTTGAATTTCTGTTGTCTGCTATATTACTATAGTGAAACTTGATTAACGTGCATTAATATTGTAATGCCAGGTTGCTCCAGTTCTTCTTACTCCGACATTTCTTCAAAGAGCTTACAATAACTTCATGGTAGTCGAAGTATTGGACAAGTCAGCACCTGCTCAGGAAGACAAGGTATGGAATCATGTTGAACATTATTCACATGTTTGCAGACACAGCTAGATGGTTTAGTGTATTAATTATGGAAGATTTAATATTCATTATCAAGGAGCCAGCATTTGGAATGACACTCAGGAGTCGACAAAAAAAACTCAGCTTCTCCAGGATCAAAAATACTGTAAAAAGCAACAGAATTTCCACTTATTAAGAATTGTTTTCTTCCTGCTGTTTTTTTGTGAATGTGTGTGTGTGTGTCTTAGCCCTCATCCAGTGCTTTTCTTATTTCATTTATTATCCCTTTACTATGAATTGTCTTATGCTTGTGCCTTGTGTTCCCTGCGACTGGCCCGTTCTTATTTCATTGAGTTGTAATTATCTGCTACCTTGCTAGATTAGCTCTTACAGTTACTTCTAGGTAGCGAATACCCTACAAATAACACAGGCTCAAAACAATATGGAGTGGCCAATCTCAATATGGAGTAAAACAGATTACCCTGAACGGTAAACTTTACTTTACCAATCACCGTTCAGTATATGGAGACCAGTCCAGACAGAGTAAAGATTACCCGTGACTGGCCAATCATCGAACAAGTCATAGTAAAGATAACTCCTTCCGGCAATCTTTACCCACACACTAGAACACATGTTCATGAAATGCCCGTTCTTATGGCTTTTTATGAGCTACTGAAAGCAGTTATTTTTATACCTTCACGATTCTAATGCAATAAAGCCGTTTTATGGAGAACTGGAACACAAACTTTGCCTTGCAATACAATACAATCAGTAAAAATCAGTATTGCGCGCTTTCAAATACGAATTTAGTCAACACGTAACTTTTACTTGATTGACGAATACCAGACAACATTATCAGCCTTAGCAATAGCCGGAAATGACGTTCTAAAGAACAGTGCAAAGTAATTCGCATATATTAGAAGAAATCGGGAATCGTTTCCACCCAGGAATCTGCCTTTTGGAGAAAAAAACCTGAGCGGAACCCAAAGATATTTACCAAAGAACATGGAAATATAAACGCAGCTGTACGCATATTCAAATTGATTTGGTGCATATGTTTTAAAAAATAGCTGAGTACTCGCCAGTTTTCCTCGATGTCTTAAACTTGTACATCCATAACTAAAATATCGTATTATCATATCTCCGATGCGAACGCGGAATAAGTGATATTTTTAAAAAGCATTCATCTCTTGCACTTCGATTCAACACGTGTATATTATATTACAACACGAAATGAATAATACTCCGAAAATAACTTTCTTTTGTCCTTTTAATTAGAATAACAGTGTTAATGGATGTATTGTGAATGTGAGCATTTTCTATAGCCTGATCTACATCAAATTGCTTTCTTGATGCTACTTTCGAGAATGTTGAACAGATATATTCGGCAATGGTCATCTGATCGGAGAGTATACAGTTGTTTGTTTTAAACACTAACTACCGATTAGCGGCTACCGTGCATTCGACTGTAATGATTTATTAATGCTTTATAAACAATTGAACTCGTGAGGAATTGAATTCATTGGCTGGAGATGGTAAAGTTTACTCCACGTGATAATATAAATTGTGTGGTTTAGCGCCTGTGGGTTACTCTTCTTGTTGAACTAAATTTGTATATTCGTTCTGTTTTGCCTGATACAAGCCTTTCCCTGAAAAAAACCGAAACTGAATAACTCATTTCAAAACCTAAATGATTTTCTTCCCATTTATGTACGGTCGTGTACGAAATGAAGAGCTGTCACCAAGGGATTTAGATTTTCCTTCAAAATTCTATAGGAAAATTCAATGCCTGACGAGGGAATTCCACGTTAATTTCACGCGAAAAACGATATCGCACGAACCAACTGGAATTGCACTTAGTTTGTACCAAATTGCGCTTAGTTTGTACCAAATTGCGCTTAGTTTGTACCAAATTGCACATAGTTTGTACCAAATTGCCCTTAGTTTACACCAAATTCACTTAGTTTGTACCAAGTTACTCTTAGTTTAATTTGTTCTAAATTGCATTAAGTTTCTTCCAAATTGCATTTAGTTTGTACCAAATTGCACTTCGTTTACACCAAATTGCACTTAGTTTCTGCCAAATTGCACTTAGTTTGTACAAATTCCACTTAGTTTACCAAATTGCACTTAGTTTGTACAAAATTCCACATATTTTGTTCCAAATTATGCCTAGTTTCTACCGAATTGTTCTTAGTTTGTTCCAAATTGCGCCTAGTTTGTACCAAATTGCGCTTAGTTTGTACCAAATTGAGCTTAGTTTGTACCAAAATGCACTTTAAAAATATCACCCATTTTGCTCTCACATCAGAGATATGAGTGAATCAAAAGTAAGCACATGTTGTGGACATGGTAACAAGCAATTTGTAAAAGTAATCCTGCAAAAACAAAGGATGGATCTGGATTAACTGCACTGGGCAAAGTCTACGGTGTGACGTACGAAAACAGAATTGTTCATCAGAATGCTCGAGTCAAATTCGTGAGTACACGGCTATTTTTTTTAAAAAAAATGTTGTCTTTTTTTTTGTTGCACCAAATCAATTTAAATACGCATACAGCTGCATTTATATTTCTTTGGTAAATATCTTTGGAGGAGTGTTGAATGGTTCTTCAAAAAGTTTGAGTGCTTGCAGAATTTGGCCCTTGCTTGAATTGCTCTCAAAATTTTCGAGGGTGCTCACTTACTCGAATTCGCTAATTTTCCTAATTTAGTGCTGGTTTCCATATACTGAACGGTGATTGGTTAAAGCCTCGAGTAAAGTTTACCCTTATTGGTAATCTGTTTTACTCCATATTGAGATTGTTTTGAGCCCGTGTTAAATGTACTTCTTGATTTACTTGTATCTTATTTATTTGTGTGGTGTTCAAATACAGTTGTTGTTGTTGTTTTATTGTAACCATTTTACTTTAAATTGAAATACAGATTATTTCCATTACTTATGAAGCCACTTATGCAATGTATCTTGGATATTCAGCTTGTAGGATTGGTGAAGTTGCCACTGCACCAACTTTACTTGTCCTTCAGAGATGTGAGGATTATGAAGACACTGATGAAGTCAAAGGTATGGGGAGTCCATGTGCTGGTCCTTTGATATATCCTTCACTTAGTCCATAAACAATCGTTTATTTCATTGTGAGCTTTCATTTCTTCCACAAGTACCCTGTTGTTGCAGTGGATGGTTGGAGTATGATAACTAGTCCCTTCTCTGGAGCCGTACATGGACAGCTTAGAGTTCTGTTGGCAATGGGAACTCTGGAACAGGTAGAGTGACTGTCTAATGCTGAGATGAGGTATCACCAATAACTAATAACCCGTAGGCTGGAAATAGTACGGCAATTCAAGGATATTCCTTGCAATCTTGAAAGCTGGTGTACCATTTCTGTAGGCAAGGTTTTCGAGATCCTCTACACACTACTTTGAGTTCTATTTGTAGCCTTTAATTATTAAAGTTTTGACTCACTTTTAGTTTGCCATTCATTATTGAGTTGAAGATTGTATTTATCCATAGGATTCAACCTTTATAGGATTCCAAATCTTCAAATAAATGCTAAGAATTTGGAAGAAATCGTGTTGTCGGCCATTAACAGATTTCCTGTTAGTCTCTTAACTCTATATAAACAAAAGTAGAAAAATGAAAGTATGGCATGAATAAGTTCAAAAGTTGCTGCTCATTTGAGAAGTAATCGCACTTGAGACTTAGAAGAGCCTTTAAAACTCATCTTTTTAACATTGCCTTTAACTGAAATCTCAATATGGTTTAAATCTACAATCGTTTTCTGAGATATAGTTTTAATAGTCGTTTGCATCGTTAATTGTTGAATATAGATTAAATAATAAAAATAAAAAAAATAAATACTATATTTAACGTGGATACACTCTTAGTTTATCAGCTAGTTTGTAGGTGCTCGACGAAATCCATGAAATAATAATGAAATGAAATTAAAGGGGTTAAAATCCCCAACTGGCAGGAGGCACTCCAGCTGGCTATATACAAACGTGGGTCTGAGCTGGGCTTGAACTCGGGATCACTGGGTACAAGCACAGGACCGAGTGCAGACTGGGCTCGACTCAGGATCCCGGGTCCTAGCACCAACTCACTGCGCCACACTGCATCCACTAAAGATTGCATTTGTACATTCACAGTATACATATGGTCACGTAATAACATTATATACTTTTTCCTCTTTCCACCTTTGCTTTAACCGTATTTTATTTTATGAATGATATATTTAACATTGCAATTTAAATACCGTATGTTGTTAAGAAAGACATTTTGGTTTGTTTGTAACCCAGGTCTCTGCATTGCAACTATTGAAAACTGATGGTGAAATAGAAAGGAACGCGACAAGCCGACCAGAACACAATTTAGATGGTTACAGGTAAACTGAGCAAAATAATAATTAAACATTTAGAAAGCTGAGAAATAACAGTGCTCAGTCATTTTTATAAGGATAATATTTCGCTAACTTGCTTTTAACAGAGGCAGTGGAGATACGCAGAAAAAGGAAGATTACAGAAAAAGTGACAAGGGGTTAGGTATAACATTTCTCTTACTGCCTTTATTTGTTTCTTTGTTCTTTTCTACCTTATTACTAATGTTTATCTTCTCTTTCTTTCTACATTTTTTTAGTCCAAATATTTTGTTTTTCTTGTTTGGCCTTTTCTTTCGTTTTATCTACTCAGTTACGTATACGAACGTACATACGTCCCTGTCTGTCGATTCTATTCTATTCTATTCTATTCTATTCTATTCTATTCTATTCTATTCTATTCTATTCTATTCTATTCTATTCTATATTCTATTCCTTATTCTATTCTATTCTACTATTCGATTCTTATTTTTTATGTCTTCTTTTTTGTTGTTTTCTTGCCTTGTTTTGTTTCTATTCTTTTCATTTCTTTATTTGAATTTTGACTTGTTTGTTTAATTTCTTTCCTCTTCTTTTATTATCTGCCTTCCTTATAACTCCATTATTCCCTCTGCCTCATTTTCTTTCACCCTCGTTTCCTATCCATCTCCCTTCTACTGTAAGCATATTTATCTTTCAGTTTACACATTCCGTTCTGTTCATGGAATGAATGCATGCACTTTTGATACATATTTCAAATACGTGCTCTGTCACTTGTTCATTTGGCTGTTTAGTGGAGCACCAGTTTGACGTTACAGTACAAGACATCAAGGGTCTTTCCATATTTGGAAATACAGTATATGGAGAAACTGACTGCTTTGTGCAGTATCACTTTCCACATCAGACAGACCAAGCCATGGAAGACAAGAACTTTGATGGTAAGCAAAATTTATATAGGTTAAAGCTTTGTCCTATTATCAGTAGCAGATGAATTAGGATCTGAGAAGTAGAGGAAGTAGACTGTGAGCCATCCCTTTATTTTGGAGTTTCCGGGCTGAGAAAGGAAGATGTTTCAGTTAGACTGTGTGGCATAATACAGGTGGGGGAATGGGCGAGAGCAGAAATTTTCTTTTCCTCTCTCTCCTGCACCTGCGATCCTTGCGGCTCGCTTGTGGCTTCGCCACTCGGTTTGTGGCTTTGCTGCTCATTTTTTGCTTATCAGTAAAATTATTCTGGTCTGAGGAAAAAGAAGAGATGGCTCGCAGTCTATAGAGGAAAATGTTATTAGTTTATATCAATAATTTGTTAGCTATAATGTAATTGGTGTCATCTGCATTGTCTATACACCAGTGCAGCTGTTCACAGTGTTATAAAAAGCCTGATTTACACTCACTGATGATGGAAGCAATAGAAGCTGAAGTGGAAGCAAAGGACAGAAGCGGAAGCGCAAGATCTTTTTGCAGTGCATGTCCATCACTTGAATGTTGTCTTCTATCATTTTTTCTGGGAATAATAACCGTGATTGACTCAACTGTGCTTCTTCTGCTTCTGCCTCTTTGGTTTACACTGGTCCTTAAGCGATGGAAGCTCAAGGGAAGCAGAAATAGAAATGGAAGAAAAAGGAGGCCTACTGTTCTTTCCATCTCCATTTCCATCAAGCTTCCATTTGTTCTTTCATTGCAAATGCTTGATTTACACCAGAACGGAATGTTCCTTCCACCTCCTATTGTGTCTCTGCTTCTGCTTGCATAGCTAGTGTACACCAACCTTGAGCAATCTGTAAAACAGATGTGGTGCTGGTAAAAACACTGTATCTGGTGTGTACCAGATTTGTCATTCCTTACAATTGCATAGTTACAGGGTTAAAAGTTGCTTGGGTTGGATAGTAGTGCTTCACGTAAACAAATGGTTAATGTTATCAATATTTATACTGATCCAAGTTTGTCAGACAGAGTGCTTGCACATGGAAAGAAATTCCAAAGTTAAACATTGTTGTTGCGTAACTTGTATTAACTACATTAAATATTCCATTCCTTTTCTCTATAGCTTTACCAAGTCTTCATGCTCATCGCACACCAACAACACTATGTGTTCCAGATCCTTCATTTCATGATATTGCTAGGCACACATTTATTTTACCTGAGGGTGTTCCAATGCAAAAACACCTGCTGGCAGCTTTTAGCGGGTCATGGGTCAGTGCGCCATCCGGTACAGGGTCAGGGGTCATGACTTTTGAACTATGGAGGAGATTCTATTATCCCAATGTCAGGGATCAGCTAGTTGCAAAGGTACAAATGAACATGATTTAGATTCAGTTGTATTACTGTGACAGTCATTTGCACCAGATTACTGTTTATTTTGTGTTGAAATAATGTTTTATGATGTGTAAGTAAGAAGTATTAATAAATTTGTAATATGTTGTTAAGACTAGCATAGCTTCACCAGATATTGTTGGGATTCATCTACTTCACGTTGATGTTATTTTTTTGTCGTGAGGAGTGGGAAATTTGAGCTAATATTTTGAGCACTAACTCTTCGTCAGAGCAAACCTGCCGTTATTAGAGTAAAAGGTCTGTTGAAATGTCATCTCAAATCCTCTACATTGATATCGAGAAGATATCATCCACTTTTTGTTGATCAATTCCATCATTTGGCGTAGTCACCAATGTAGAAAACGTAGTTTATATATAAACTAGTTTACCAGAGTTTACCAGATTGGTTTGCTTTTCTTCAGGCATCCTTGCCCCTGGCTAAACTGTGTGCAATGGTAACAATGCAGAAACGTGGCGAGGCAAGCAATCAAACTTTCTCCTTATCACTGATGTCAATCCCAGTCGAGGGTCGTGGCTCTAGGCAGGAACGATCACTGGATACAGGCTTACTGGACTTGAATGTGAGATACCGGAATACAAGGGTTGGTCCTTCACCTACAGGACACACAACACAGGGTGACCAAGTTTGTATTGCAGTGGATGTTAATAGAGCCTGTGGCCTTAAGGTATGACAGTGACAATGGTTTAAACATACATACAGCTGAATGATATTAAGATGACAAAAAATATGAGTGACATCTGATGATCACATTATCTTGTCTTGTAATGTGAAGAATCAAAACTGGTCTATAACTGCAAGTTTTCTTCACAATGCATCATCTCCTTTGTTGTTATTGTTCTTCTTATAATTTATATTCATTCATTGATTAATTGATTTTCTCATTGTCTACTTTTCACTCATTATTTTCTTTTCATTTGTGTTATATATTTCTTCTTTGTTTTTATGTTTTCTGTTGGCCAGTATATCATAATTTACTGTTTTCCACATCTTTCAACTGTAGACAGCAGCCAAAGCCCTTGCGACACAGAACGCAAGCATGTCCTACCCAGCAGAGGTTGGTGTTAATGCATTTGTGGTGGTGAAATTGCCATTTGGTAAGCGTCCAGAACACCGAACAAGAACCGTCGCCAGGACTTTTGCCCCAGAGTTTGCTCATCATGTGGAGTTCCTGATGCCTGTAGTTTTGCATGAGAGTACTGCCGAGGAAACACGTAGCCTTGCAGAGATGCTTGAGGATTCAGAAGCTGTGTTTGAAGTTTGGTTGGTCGATTCTTCCATGTGTATCAATCTTGTCAACGTCAATACATTTTAGTGCATTTTGATTTTTTGTATGTAGATGTATATATGTAGGTACATGTGGATGCGTCTTTGTTAATCCTTTTGTTATGAACCACATTAGTTATTAATATTTATTTTAGCTCGTATTTTCTTAAAACCATCAATCGTACTTGCTTTTTGTGATACTAACAAATTAGGTATTCCTAAGTGAGTTTTTAAAGTGCATTTCTCAGTACAGTCATTACATTGAAGATTTTGATGTTGTTGTTTCTTCACTTGCGATTTGCAATGCTAATGTTAGAGTCTCTTTTTTAAAGTTTATTCTTGACAACTCATCTTAAGTTGCTATAAACTGCATTACTTTACACTTCAAATTGTGTTTAGTGATTCAGGCAGTGGTTGAACTAAATTAATTACTGGTGAAAGAAGTAGGGCATTGTAGCATCACTAAAGTAAAGTTAATTATTCCTCTAGGCATCAGATGGCCAGATCTTCGACTCAGGCTTCCCAAAGCACAAGAGGAGCAAATGATACATTGCTGGGAATTGTTAGGGTTCCATTGTACAAACTCCTCACCAACAGAACAGGTAATAATACAACTCTAACCACACTGGACCATTGTTAGCGTTTATAGAAGATGGTTTTGTAAATATTCGATAATATTGGATAGTGAATGCTTCATAGGTGACCATAGGTGGATCTGAAATTGTACATGAAATTTGGGCAGACATATTTGATTTTATAATCAGTATATTGAATTATAATTAGTTGTGTTGATTTTCTGCAAATACTGCTGGGCTAAGATGAAAACCTTAACAAATGACCACTTCAGTGATCTGGAATGCAGCTGATTTTAATGGAGTGCGTCAACGTTGACCTAACTATCAGTCTCTAATACATGAACTGGATAACACATAAACATGAACAATAATTCTTGATTTCGACATGATCTACTGACAGCTGGAGTAATTTGGAATGGATGTTTGAGGTGCTTGACATTATTTGGCTTCATAAAGGTATCATATTTGTAATATATATAAGAGTAAACGTGACAGTTTCATGCTCTTCTGATTATAGTTTTCTTCATATATTGCTTGATGAATTAACAAGTTAAAAACATCAGGAGCACTGTGCTTTCATGAAGTGTACATCTATAAATACACACCTAGAGTGAACGGCATTGTGGTTGTTCTTTCTAGCCAAGTTGGTACAACTGTCCGGTTATGAAATGAGATATTGACATTTCCCTAACGTTTGAAAGTCCTGACTACACATTTGGACAAGAACCCCTATTCCATTTGGTTTATGTATGTACAAATAATTAATACATTACTGCACTGTGTACAAAGTACAAATTCTGTATATTTTGCAGTAGCTGAAGTAACTGCATATAAAAACACACTTGGCGATGACTACATTAACCTCTATATGTTTTCATTACACAAGGTATTAAAGGATGGAAGCCTTTACACCAAACCACACCCTTTCAACATTCAGGAGCTGCCACAGATTCCTGTGCACTTCCTCATCACCAATCCCTTGTGTTCCATGGCAGCACGAGCACAGTAGGAGGACTAGAGCTAAGTATCAAGTTTGCTGAAGCTGAAGACAGAGAGCGTATTATTCACAAGGCATGCAGCTTGGGTTGGTCCCCCTTGCTGGGAATTGAGTCAGATGAAGAGAGACTGCTGGAGGTTCAGGAGGAGAATCCAGTGAGGTCCATTTCTGGCAGAGATATAGAATTCATTCTGAGTGTTAATAAAGTATGGGTACCACTGTCACTAGTGGACAGAGTTGGAGCAGTAGAACAGCGGAGAAAGGATACTATGGCATATATCAGATATAAATTCTATGATAGAAGTAAGTTTCAACTGGTAGTTTCATTCGAAACTGTTTTTGAAAGACGTTACACAGACATGTATTCGATGTATTCTGTGGAACATTGTTTTGTTAAATTAAATTCTAAAAACTGCGAGTCCTGTGAGTAAACACTTGGGCAATAAATTCTGGCCGGGATTTGTGGCTGACCGAGATTATTTTGATGTGGATTCAAGAAATCATTTACACTGTCTCATGTAAGTGAATCTGGGAAGAATATTAGTGAATGTAGGATCAAAACGAATATGCGAAATATTGTGCAAATGATATGGCCGTTTTGATTCTGGGTGATTCACTGGAATTATACATTTTGTATTTACTAGTTGTATTTTGTATTTACCAGTTAAATTGTTACAAGTTAATTCTGATAATATTGGTTGAATATCTTTATCTTTGTTAATTGAGGTGCAGGAATAATTGTCTCCATATTTGCCATTCTCTTGTCTGTGTATTATTGTGGCAAAGAAAGGAGTGAAATGAAATGAAATTTATTCTGTCTGTTTCAAATTGGCATTCAAATGTTACAGAAGGCATTTTTTTTAAGATTGGCCCTACGGAATTTAGGTAGTGGCTGATGACAATTGAGCAACTACCAATCTTGCACAAACATTGTTTTTCAGGTGCAATCTGTTCGAGATTGTGTAAACTGAAGGTACTGGATGACAAAAGTAGTATGTGCGAGCTGAAGCATAGACAAACCTTTACAAACACAGAAAGTGCATCTTTGGTTTGGTACTTGCGAGAAGAGTCTCTTGAAGTTCAGTTATGGTTGAGCACTAAGGAGCCCAAGGGAAGAGGAGACAGAACCGTTTTACCTAGGAAGAGGGACAGACTTGTGGGAGCCGCCTTCATTGACATGTCGTCCCTTGTCGAACAGAGAAAGAAACAGGCACAGCTAAGGTAAAGGGGTATTAATTATAAAACCTTTTGAATTCCAGTGCCATCCAAACTTAAGGGCAGAATAAGAATACGAAGAATATTCTGGCTATTGTTCCTCCGGGAGCAAAATATGCAGAGTGCATCCACAGTAGGGCTGTTTATACGAGATCAGTGGCATGGTATGCATTGGGAAATTTCAATAGATGCATTATACCGGTAACCACTAGGATCAGAAAATCACTGTACTAGTTTCAAGACATCTCACGGCTCTCACAAAATTTATCAGTGGCATTAAATTTTGTTTAAATCTTCCAAGTGAAATACTGGAAGTAGACGAAGAATCTAAAGCAATAATTTAAATTAGTACATACTACACGCGAACCTCCTTAGATGGCATAATTTGATTGGTTCGCTATCTCGGGCTAATGAACAGTATCCACTCGGGATAATGTTTGTAAATGAATCTGACCTAA
>JANVCJ010076943.1:0-11727 GCA_026413505.1 Epizoanthus ramosus | reverse complement strand
GGGGATTTTGGGTGGTTTCGTGGCAATTTTGATCGAGTTTTCGGGGGATTTTGGGTGGTTTCGTGGCAATTTTGATTCAGTTTTCGAGGGATTTTGGGTGGTTTCGTGGTAATTTTGATCGAGTTTTCGAGGGATTTTGGGTGGTTTCGTGGCAATTTTTATCGAGTTTTCGGGGAATTTTGGGTGGTTTTGTGGCAATCTTGATCGAGTTTTCGGGGGATTTTGGGTGGTTTCGTGGGAAAAATGCTTGAAAGATAAATTAATTTGTGATCCCACTAAAGGCTTTTAATTTAAAATTTAATTCCAGATGACCATTACCATCACAAAAACACCAGCACAGGGAGATATAGTTTTGTGAGTTAGGTGATACATGAAATGAAAACATTTTGAACCTAAAAGGTTCGTACCTTGATAGGTGCAGAAATTATTTTGGACATCATAAGATTACAAATGGCGAAGGTATTGTAGTGTAAGTCATCCGCTTAATTAGAAAGACTTACAGAAAGTAAGAGCAACAAACTGGTATATACCTGCGTATGTTTCGACGAATCATTATAAAATGCAAATGAAAAGCGATTGAAATAGGAAAAGGAAGAAGACGATTTGGAGTTGGATCACTCAATGGCGGTTAGGTACAAACAATGTTTTGGTTCCAGGTCTGTTCTTTATTTTCATTTAAAACAACCAATTAACCACTTTCATCAAGCTCCAATACATAATGTCAAAAAGCCATCTTTTGATGTGTGTGATGTGTTCGAAAATAGTTCTACCTTAATTCATAGATGATCATACCTGCGTTTTTCAAAATCCTTAACAACTAATAATGATAAAACAAGATGTCAAACACAAACATAAACTTTAGGATTCCTTAAACAATTTACATGAACAAACGCCAGTAATTTCTAACAGCATTCAACAAGATAGGTGTTGAAGAATTATCTAGTAGCGAAGTCCACAAATTAAATAAAACTGCAAGTCAAGTTCTTGTGTGTCTCTATGAAATAATGCTTTGCAGTGACACATTATTAGTTATAATTTTGTAATATTTGCAGTTTTTTTCACCGCTGAATATGCCAAATTTTCTTCGAAAATTAATAGTTCTGTCCATCTCGTGCCTGCTGCCCCAACGAGGGTTATTACGCTCGGAATTATGGTAGCAGAAGTTCTCCCAGCCTATCTGTTTCGTGAAAGAAACTCATTTAGAAACTGACAACTCACCAGTGTGATAGACCGTTGAAACTGTTTCACCAATGTCGTCCTCCTGAATATTATTTTGATCGAAGGATCACTGGCAATGCGGGCTGTTGAATACACGCTTTTGTCTTTATAAGAATAACTTTATAAGAACAATGAGGCTCAGCCAAAATATCTGGTTCCTATTTAAAAAACGCGTGTATTTGATTAAATGGTCACTAAGCACTTCCGTGTTTTGAATATCCAATCGAAAGGTAACTAGGAGAAGATTTGCCTTGTTGTTAACAGTGGCAATAATCCGAATGATATAATATTATCAACGATGAATGACAAACTATGTTTTCTTATACATGTGTGGAATTCCTCTAGCAGTAAAGGTACTGCCATTAGCAACTCAAAAATATCACTTTTATCTTACGTCAATGTTCAAGGGTGTAGTTTCCTTCAGCATGATCAGAACATTCCCAGATTCCAAATGAAAACCGTTTACTTTAACGAATTTAATTGTGCTTGTTTAAAGCTACTTCAAGTGTTTGCCAAATATTTTAAAATGTTTATTAGGTATTGCGGAATACTTTTCTTTTCTTTTTCTTTACACTGTGTGTAGATTTTTTGAAATGCTCCATCTCTCAAACTTCTTTCTGGATAACGGTTATTGGTATGTTTTGAATGTACCATCACGTTTTTGTTGCTATAGAACTATATGTAGAAACTAGGAGTGTATGAATTCCTCTTGTGGTAAAGGTACTGCCATTAGCAACTCAAAAATATCACGTTTACATTACGTCAATGTTCAAGGGTGTAGTGTCCTTCAGCAGGATCAGAACATTCCCAGATTCCAAATGAAAACCGTTTACTTTAACGAATTTAATTGTACTGATATGAAACACATATCTAATTTTCTGATTATGAACTGAAGGAAGTGTTTGTTTGCATTATGATCTAAATATATACTCTGAAGTCCTGAATAATCGTATATATACGATTATTGATTTTGGTCAAAATTTCCACCCTGTACAGCCTTATTTGGGTCTATACTACTATTAAATACAGAGTTTCAAACTCCTAGCATAATTTTATTTTTTTGGATGCACATTTTATTGTGTATATTCTTGTTCTTTATAAGGAACACACCAAATCTCAAAGAAAAATGTTCGTTTTAGACACAGGCAAATATTACATTCTATGTTTTCCAATATTGTCTCCGTATAAATTTCCATCCTATACTATTATTTCACCCTATACTATTATTAAAATTTACATATTTTTCCACACTGTACTATTATTTTGCCCTATATGATTATTTGGGACTTCAGAGTACTTTGCTAGAACTTCCACCTAGTCTTGGCCTCTTATTGTTAGAATTGAATTTTAATGGGATATACTACTGTTGAACAAACTCACTTGCAACCGTCGCAGGTGCCATCTGGGCATTTTGGAGGTAGAAGAATCTGGCCCTGTAACATGAACATTGACATGAGAGAGGATCATTAGTGGAACGGTACTCAGATACTTCCATGATTACATTTCAGAGATGACAGTACTGAATGCATGTATGTATGTATGTCTTGTCACCAGTAGCCATGTTAGAGGATGTTAGGGGAAATTAAAGATTTTTCCTCGGCTTTTACTGTTTGCACACGTAGTGAGACTGGAACCAAGTTTGCCATATATGGAAGACCACATGGTGTTCAAGCGGCAGCCATTTTATGTTGTTTGTTATGATCTGATAAGCGATTAAAGCAGGGATTTTCATGCTGAAAAAAACTGTCTATTTCAGTATTTGAGTTCTACATGTGTGTTCAACCAACATTGCTGCCACACGTATCTGAATTTCCAGGAACTAGTTGCCTGGTTGCGATCCAAGACCAGCATACTTACCACAATCATAGCATGGATGAGGGGAGGGGGGAGGAGAAAATGGACGTTACAGGGTTCATGACATTTCCATGAATTATGCTACAACTATTCCATCGGAGTATATCATTTTCCATGATTTAATAAGTGCAAAAGATAGTAACTATTTGAAAAAACTAAAATATCCAACCATACTACACACTGTACAGTTCAATAACGGATTATGCAACTGCATTCAGGATGTCGTAACCCACAAAAAGCAGGTTTGCTACATAGTTCAATACTTCCTGCTATACGTGTACAATAACCAACCTACAATGCGGATATCGTACTAGGATTTTCCTACTTATTCCAGTCCCTCTCGCTAGATACAGAATCAGTTATAAAATAAGGCTGGATAATATACATGCACTGTTAATTATAAATGATTTACCAACCTTCCCGGCAGTATTGTCACATTTCAGTGTCACCCACACTGAGCGACCATTTGGACACGCAACCGTGGGACTGAAATGGACACAGCTCAGGTTAGATTTAAGAATCAACAACACTATTCTTTCAAAGGCATATTTCTAGTAGGTGCAGTCCACTATGATGTTAGATTATCCAAAATTGCCTATTTTCCTCTGGGTTCTCTGTTCTTCTTTACATACATGCATGCAAATTTATAAAGGATTTACACTTCTAAAAATCATTGAGCCAGCTTGTTTAAATGCGTTTTTTCGAAGAAATAAAGTTATTATTATTATTATTATAATTATTATTATTATTATTATTTCGATTTAATCTTGCAATACTGCAAGCATACTGGATATCACAAACCAATTTAACGTCAACAACATGTGTTCATACTTGTCCAACTTAATTTTAAATATCAAGATTTTTAATCTACTCTAACCTCTAACAATAAACCCAGGGCTTATTTTCATTCAAAAGGTTTTTCTTGGACTCTTTGGTTAATTATAGGATCATAGTTTAAACACCTTCAGGAATGGGGGCTTTAAGTAACACTCAGTTATATTAGAAACTTTTAGACGGACTAATACCAAACTCGAGGGGGTGGACCATTTGAACAAGAAAATAAACCGAGTGTATTCAATTCCCTTACTATGCCTACTGCATATTGTATATCCATAACAATTATTTATCCTCTGCATCTGTGTCAGTTAATTAAAAAAAATTATGAGGAAGCTTAGCCTGATCTCAGACGCTAATTTCGTTTGCTGTGAGAAAGAATTTCTCACACAGAAAAACATGTCTGACATCCTGAAGCCTTAGTGGCATCCAGCAGTCATGCTGGGCTTGTTTACACCCGCCTCCCCATTTACATAAATCAGAATATATTAAACACGTTAACCAATAAGCGCACTTGTAAGAACGCATGACAATACACATGTACGTTGTCACCTTGTCAAAGAACTCGCACGTCTAACATTGTTTTTAATTTGTTTAATTGGAGTCACCTTTCAAAACTATAGGTTACCAATCAAATTCATGACTATACATTCAACAAATAATAGCTACACAATTGGGCAAGAAAACAAAGACAATATCTTCTAACCTATTGCTCTGGTACTTGAATATAAAACGTGTCGTCCTGTTAGTGATGTGACCTGAAAGAAAAGATAAAAACCAGGATACACTTTAGACTGGCATTAACAACAGACAGTTAGTGACTTCTTACTTGCGACCATAGCAACAGATGCAGATCTAGAAATTTTGGAAAGGGAGGGGGTGTACCCCATATTCTGGAAAGGGAGCAGGGCAAAAAGGGTATCTGTGCTCCAAAAGCTTGTGTTTTTCAGTGTTTTTATTATAAAATGATACTTTGCAAAATTGTCGACAAAGGGGGGGAGGCCCCCTGCACCACCCCCTAAATCCGCCACTGGGCAATTGTAAGGTTCATACACGATCTCCATTATAAAAACAGAGCTCTGTTTTGTTTTGGAAACAACTGTTGTTTCCATATATGTGCCTATCTTCTATATATGGTCAAATAAAGGTATATAAGCTGATACATTTAGCTATTGAGCAGCATACCAATCAAATTGCTAGAAATCCAATATCCAGTACGACTGATATGATTATTATAGTAATTAATATTTATTATTACATTTACATCATCAAAAATCGGTTTGCGCTATTTTGCGATATTACACATGTCCATCAAGAGAGTACAATATAAACAGAATATGAAACACAAATTACAATCAATGGGCTATTACACTACACTTCCAAATATATTTATTACTTGTGTAAGTAAAAAACAGATGATGTGTGATAAATGTACAAATGGTGTAATGTGTGATGGAAGAAGGGAAATTGTAAGACATACCTGATTCAATAAATGTTGACGAACTGTTGCCGATCAGTTCTTGTTCATCTTCATAAATTCCAACAAGCTGCTCTCCAAGACTGTAAATTTAACCATATTTGTAAGTTTTATTTTTATTTTATTTTATTAGCTTCACCCAGTGTTCTAGCTAGGCCAAAACGACAGGGCGCAGAAAATGTTAATAACAACAACAGGAAGGTTTGCTGATTAGACTTTGAGGAGAGAAGCATGTTATATAGCGCCAGTACCTGTCAGTGGTACTATTGTTATTGTGGCCAGTGGTAGCCCACTTGTGTCACGCGCGTCGAACTCACGTTCTTCAGCCATCTTGTTTGCCCTTCATGGATTACTGTTCTTCTGTTGTCATGTCTGTCATTAAAGAACCCTTGCGTTGGAGCGTGTGTGTGTTTGCCTCATTAAACTGCCGATCCCACCGCTGCCACCACGCAAGTTTAATGAGGCAAACACACACACACGCTCCAACGCAAGGGTTCTTAATGAGAGACACGACAACAAAAGAACTGTCAGTAATCCACGAAAGGCAAACAAGATGGAGGAAGAACGTGAGTTCGATGTGAGTGACACAAGCGGGCTACCACTGGCCACAATAACAATAGTACCGCTGACAGGTACTGGCATAGATTGTTTTAAAAGTGCGAGAGTGATCACATGCATCAGCAATTAATTTACAATGTTACACTGTAAATGGCACTACAGCAGGGTTGTCCCTAACAAACAGCAAAAATATCTCACTGGCTACTTGAGTTGTTGCCCACTATACTTGTGATGCAAATTTTTACAAAGTTTTGTGTCAGTGCCAATCAGTTTTAAAAATAACTATGCTTTTGAGAAAACTAAATTTCCATCATGGTTCTTTGCCAATTTCAACAGTGATTTAGCCCTTGTCCTGCTGAAGACAATTTTGCCCAAACCAAAGCTGTCCTAACTTTTGACGAAAACCTGTAAAATGACTACTCATTTTGTTTGTCTTGATGAGCAGGATTACTTGGTGTTATTTGTTTTTTAAAATTAATGAGTTTGCAACTTTCATAAAATTTGAAAATTTTAGATTTTAAAAATTCAGCTGGACAAGTGTTAAATTAATTGAATTGCTTCCAATAATCTTAGTATTAAATACACATTACTCGTTCAAAAGTACTTGCTGATTATGACAATTATATTTAATTTCATAGTTTTAACAACAGAATAAATTGTGGGTGACCAAAGCTTCAAAATTTTCTGAGGCAGCATGCCCCTGGACCCCACTAGAAACTCATTGGTCACTAGAAATTGAATCATAATTATGTTCTCTTTAATACTGACAAGATGATGTTTTTCTAGAGCTCAAGGTGGACAAAATGATGGTCAAGCATTTAACTAACCTCATTGGCTGCGTAGCTAGTGGCTGATGTTTCACACTGCTAGGTATGATGGTCACACGGCATACAGGAGATGTGAGATTCTTTGTATCCTAAAATCAAAGCAACAAGTTAATGCAATAATCTGTACAAAAGTAGTAGTACTTACCAAACTACATGTATCATAAAACTTATGAGAACTAAGCATTATTTTCATAAAGATCAATGCTCACACATAATTTATTTGCAGGCTGCATGTAAACAAGAAAAACTGTGCTGTTAGCTCTCCTCGAACTTTAAACAACAAAATAATTTTGTTTATATATTTTTCACACTTTTCGTTTTCTGTATTAAACTGTAACTTTTTTTGCATGCAAGTGTTAATGCATGTGTAAGTGTAAGGTTAGTGTGAGTGTGAGTGTGAGTGTGAGTGTGAGTGTGCATTTGTTGTTTATTGTGGGAACCTGTTAATGGAGATTTAAATCTGTGGCAAAACTTGCATGCTATATGTACATTTTATTTTATTTTATTTACGAATTCGCCAATGGCGAGTAGATAGACAAAAAGACAAGGTGTCCCTTACTAGGCCTATCCACCCAACCCAACCCCCAAATAAGAATTAAACCCAAACCCAACCCACAAAAGATTTAAAACATGTGATTAGACCAGTTGATGATCAGCAAATAATTATTATATACGACAACACTATTATAATCACTGCTGGATCCATTTGTACTGCATACAGTTGTTAGCTCTTTTTTGCTGTACACAGCATCACTGTAATTATACATTCACCAGCACACAAGAACAGGCCCGTAGCCAGGGGTGCAATGCATATGGGTGCGTATGCACCCCCCAAAGGTTCAAAATGGTCCACCTTAGAGAATTTTTTGTTTTATATTTAAATTTTTTATTTAATTTAGTTTGCCTTTTTCAGCAAATCGTACTTTCAGGTTTTCTTTTCAACCGTTTCTAAAATGCAGGAAATGCATTTTTTGACCAGCTGATTTTCAAAGTTTTCCGCAGTAGCACCCCCCAGAAAAATCCTGGCTACAGGCCTGAAGAACAAGCTAGTATCACTGACCCGGTATCCAGTCCTGACACTGATATTGCTGTGACACATTGCCGGTTTAGGTGGGTGTCCACAAACACTGATGTTGAAGACATGGAAATACCGTGATCCACGTGAAGTGAAGGATGACCCTCCCTCGACACTTTGGGCTCTATAATGAACAGTTTAGAAATCAAATTACGTCCATTTAATTTGTGACTGTTTAAATAAATTATATTTGAGTTCTACAGTATAAACAAGTTTTGTATTCAAAAAGAAAATAAATAAATATATTTATCCAAAAAATAAACTTTTGTAATATAAATTCATAATAAAGCATTTATACTATTACTAGAAGGAACATTAATGCTAAAGTCTACAATATATCACAAGCTGCACAAAGTTAACAGCTCAAAACCTAAAACCATTTGCAAATATTTATTATCCTGCAGAGCACAAAATCAATCATGTTCTCGTCACTCCAATTTGTGAACTTACCCTGCCAACTGTGAGAAGTCGAACTCACGACCTCCATACTTTGCAGACGTAAACTTGCAATCTGAATGGCACGTCATAGAAGCAGGTTCACTGCAATGCAACATGAAGGATGTTACTAGATGTACATGTACTGCCATTTCAAGGGGCAAAAATTGTTTAATTCTCTCAGTGATGAAATTATTAACTCTTCTTCAGCTGGCTCGTTTAAAAAGAAACTTAAAATATCTATCTGCAACAAATATTGACATCTTTAGGTATTCTTTTGTATTCAGTGTACATTTAATTTGATACCATTTATTTTGTGAACTCTCAAATCACTCACACTAGATAGAGGAAGCCTAAACTAACATAACACTTTAGGCTTCCTCACCACTATCTTGTAACCTATACTACCTATATCATTTAATCCTGTAAATACCATGTGGCGAACAAAATAAACAAACAAACAAGATACTTGAGACAGTTTTCAACCATGAGGTTCGGCTTTGATTTGGCTTGGCATTTGTTTGGTGTAAGTTGTGTTTTTCTTGTCGAATTGCATTTGCATGAATTCTCAATTCCAAGTTTTCTTCGCAAGAATTGTTTTCTTACAATTTGATAAACTGCTAACTTGACCTTCTGCACTGCTCACCACTCACTGCACCCTACCAAACTAATTACTATTATCAAACTCAGCT
Organism: Epizoanthus ramosus; assembly: GCA_026413505.1. Taxonomy (NCBI): domain Eukaryota; kingdom Metazoa; phylum Cnidaria; class Anthozoa; order Zoantharia; family Epizoanthidae; genus Epizoanthus; species Epizoanthus ramosus. Next base: position 2,757 of record JANVCJ010076943.1, on the reverse strand, counting down.
GCATACACAGCAGCACTTTAGTTACCTGGGAGGTGCTACTAGTTATTAAAATATTACACACACCTTACTAAACCTGGGCCACATGGGATGCAGGAATCTTTGCCGTACAGATTTGTCGAGTTGAGGTAAGTATCTAGTAAACAGAATCACAAAATAATAATTAACCATTTCTTAGTGATATGTAATTATGATGTCAGACAAATAATGACATTCATTATTTATCCAGATTTCTGCCAACTATTTCAACTATCATGATCTTAAATTCATTAATAACTCAAGGTCACATGATAATGCTGGGGAACAGTCAATCAAGTTCTGTCAGTAATAACAGAATCATATAATACAAACAAGTTGACCATAACACTGCTTCAGTTTATTCCAACAGAGCCTACCTTTCGGGCAGGGAACACATTTGTGTTGTTCCATGTCAATGTAATTTCCTTTGGGGCAGGACACGCAACTACAAGACAAAAAAAACAGTTAAACAGCGTGACAATTTTGTTTGCATCTAAAATTTATAAGACCAAAGTAAACTAACTACTAATTAAATTTTAAATAATTTTTTTTTAAATAAATTTTATTTCTATTTTTTATATATGTTTACATGTTTACAATATATATATTACCCTTTGTCTCCAGATTTCTTGGACTTCACAGGACATGCCTTGCACCTTGCTGCTCCACCATCAATAGTGTTAGTAATATTGATAGAGTAGATCTTCACCCTAAATTATGCAAATAATAATAATAATAATACATTGTAATAATAATAATAACAACAACGACATTCAAAAATATTTATTATTATTATAATTTAATATTAATGCTGACCTGTGTATATCAACATGTTTAAATTTTATATGACTTTGTATGGAATGAAATTGATGAAACTTTGACTTTTCATTTCCTTAAATGGGAACTCAAGTTCACAATCTAGACATGTATATTTCATATAACAACTGACATCACCTCTAGATTTTCTTTTACTCTGCAGGTCTCATTCAAAGGATTTTTCAGTAACTAGTATAATTATATATATTTATATATGTGTACGTATTTATAATTCACTAGTTTGTATATATTTTGTTACTTTTTTTCCTCTTCCTGATTAATTCATATTATATTATAAATAAACTTTTAAATAAAATTATATCACTTATGAGCACCCAACTAGATTAGCTTCAGTCTATAGTTAGTTATTTCCAATGCCCAACCACTACATCTTGTTAATTTATAACTTCTAAATTTATATGTACCTAAGTAAGCATGGTGGCAATAAAATCTTGTTGGTGTTGTTGTAGTTATTTTATGAGTCAATCAGTCAATCAGTCATGAGTCAATAATTCATGAGTTCGTTGACCAGCAATCTTGCCCCACCTAGCTGTGAAAATGTGCCATCATGGAAGATGAAAAGGTGAGTTTTAGGGTTAAGGTTAGGATTAGGGTTAAGGCTAGCGTTAGGAGTCAATGACACATTGACTCATGAATAGCTCATAACTCATTGACTCACAAAAATAATGATCTTGTATCAGGTCTGTATCTGGCCTACCATTCTCAAGTGTTGTCCTACTTTTCTCATTTAAAGGCCCTTAATTCACACCCTACATAGCCATAACCAAAATGGAATATGATTGGATTCAAGTTTGCATATAATTAATCTAATTAAGATACAAAATAATGTTGTTACAAGAACTGAAGATAACATAAACATCAGAACGTTTACTCTGTTTATGTGAAACACAGTCAACTAACCTGTCCAGTCTATATTTGTATGATACAGCACCAGTTCCAAAATCCTCATCCGCCTGAATTTTCTGGAATGTCCACATAAATGACCGCCTGCTATTGGAGCTCACTATGTATCTGTGGCGAAAGAAATGTTTTACTCCCTGTTTCTTCCTGCTCGGAGAGATGCAATATGTAACAGCACTATGCACAAAACAATATTAATAATACAAAATAATACAGATTGAACATTATTCAAAACTGCCATACAGCACATACTTAATCGAACTGTTACTTATTCTTAACCTTCACAAAGATTATTTTATACAAGTTAGTAACTATGTGCTTCTTTGAAATTCTATGTACATACCAAAATCTTTATGACAGTGATGTCTTATTTTACATGTACATACATATACATAAATTACGTGTTAAAGATTTAACTGGGATGGGATTATTCATAACAAATAATTTTGACTCAAAGTACTAAATGAAACTGTTCAGCTGATAACATGATCATCCACTACTGCAAAGACCAGCACTGCTGAGCTTACCTAATGCTATTGAGTTTGATCTTACCACATGTACCCAAAACACTTACGTATATCTCATCTTGTTTTTCATTCCTGACCAATGTTCAATAACTTTTATTCCATTCCAGCTGTCCTGTAATGTAGGTTAAGAATTTTACTGGTTTAAATTGGTACATGCTCTACTGTACCCATCCAAAGACAATGTCTATTGTGTCTAGTTAATGATGATCACGAACCCAATAACAGTATTCTTTATTAACCAATCTTTACTTTGAATATATTTATTTAGTACCCCCCAATTATGGAAACTTTTTGAGGAATGTTAGGAATGTATGGCAACAAGAAACCAATGACAGTATGTGAGATTTGAGACAGCGTCGAACCAAGCACTTAAAAGAATCGGCTTCAAATTTCCATTAGAATAATTTATTTTTCATTATGATGTCACAGACAAGACCAGATACTTGTGAGCCCAGCCATGGTGGGGGGGGGGGGGAGG
>JANVCJ010076932.1:0-11727 GCA_026413505.1 Epizoanthus ramosus | reverse complement strand
GACCCCAGATCATGCAAAACTCGATAGTTTTAGGAGTTTTCGAGAGTTTTGTTAATAATATAAACATAGTCAGCCTTAAGGTGAAAAGCTCGGCACTTCACTTACCATTGGTAACTGCTAGTTATATTGTAATATGGACACCCTACAGCAGTGAGATTTGATGTTCTGATCGCTTGCTAGCGGTCGATCAACCTTACCCTCTGTGCCTCGCGTTCAGCTTTTTTCTTCTCCTTCTCTTGCTCTTTCTCCATTTTCTTCAACGCTTTCTTAGATAAAGGCTTTCCATCCGGTCTGCAGTGAACACGGAGCAAATCATAAACCTGATGCAATTATTGCACGAGTAGAATTATAAACAAAATTCAAGAAACGTGTCAGTAGTCACAGAAGTAGTGAACTAGTGAAGGGTCACAACTTGCTTACCCAAGTGGGGTATCTGTGGGCGTTTGATTTGGGTCAGCATTTTGATCGTTTGAAGACATTATGACAATCCTTCGAACTGTGCAGAAACTAAAGGCTGGGATTGGCCTTTTGCAAATCAGCGGAGTTATTCGTGGACAAGATCTTACAACAAAAACCACGCTCCGCCAGAGATTCATCAGAAAAGGTCGATGAATGAAACCGCTGTTCATTTCTTCGATTCAGTTCCAGACTCTAGCGGTCACATTTGGCCGAAGAGTTCCGGGCGCCACACACCCGGGCGCGGGCCACTTTTGCTACTGATGATCTTCCACTTCCCCAAGTTCTTTATTTTTGCATGCAATCACGTTATAAAATAATATTTCCTCATTGGCCGTAGCAAGCTCTGTTCCCGACAAATTATCCGGGACGGACTGACACACACTAGCCAACAATTTATCGGCCGGCACACTTACGTCATGACAGATTGCTGCCAGGTTTTTAAACAACCCTTCAACTTGTGGACCCAATGCAGGGTATGGACCCAAGTACTCCCATCGTAATTTCTGTTTCCTGAATTCCATGTCAACGTTACAGGGTCTAAAATATAACTGGCTATTAGCATTCAACTGCACAGTTTTACACACAGTTTTATTGACATAACAAGTAGAACATTTAAGGAATTTTAAAAACATTCTGTGAATCGGTTTTGGCGCAACCTTAAAATTTCAGAAACTTTATACTTGTGAAAAACCGGTTGTATCTGCGACCCTATGGAAACATAAATTGCAGTAGGAGTACAAGGATCAACAAGCTAAAGAGTTGTTGTAACACCAATTACCAACAACTGGCAGAAATCTGCCATGACATACATAAGTATGCCTTTCATAAAGTTCAGTGACAGAAAAATGAAAACCATGTGGAAACCACCTTTATAAATGACAGATTGGGTGCGTTTTGATAGATAAGAAGTAGTCTGGTGGTCGGTAAGCTGTGGTCAACAGTATCAAAAGCTGCAGTGAGGTCTAGGAGTACTAAAATAACGTCATTGTGGTTGTCTATAGCAAGAACAACATCATTACAGACATTAGTGATCCGAAGCATAGCCATAGCCGTTTCTGTACTGACTGTGATATCTGCGATAGGATGATTGTGTAGAAGCAAGCATGTTGTTATCGTACGAATATGCTTACAGTTGGTTTGCTGCTGTCCGTTCAACAATTTCAGTAGACAGGAAAAATAAATTTGTAATGGGAAGATAGTTATTGTAGTTTTCTGGGTCGATGTTGTTTTTCTTTAGTATAGGATTCACATTTCCATGTTTCAGTCGGCTTTAGGAAAGACTCCATCGTAGTCACTAAAAAGAAGAACGACCCACAACGATCCACAAAAAGCAATGAAGAAGTAAATGAAAAAACATGAAAAAGGCAAATTCTGGACGATACATACCGGATATTTTCCTGTTTGTAGCTTCCAATAAAGTTTTAAAAAGGAAAAAGAAAATACCGGTAAACCAAAAAGGAAAGAAGGAAGATAGCTGTCTGCCTTCAAAACAGTTCGAATCCCATTGGAATTAACTTTTCCTTTTTTCTTTTTTTTCCTTCGGCTTTCTTTGTTGTGGGTCGTTTTGGGTCGTTCCTCGTTTTAGTGACTACGAAGATTCCATAGTTAAACGAGCAATTCACGAGATCTGTTATCGTGAGGAGAGAGTCTCGCCTGCCTCCATATAAACAGGTCCTAAGTAAACTTGTAGGACAAGGATCCAAAGAACAATATTTGGAGTTTCAGTTAATTATAGTGTCCTTGACAAATGCATGTGTGATGGGCGTCAATTCTGAAAAGGTTACATTTGCTGCATGCCGTTTGTTCAGTCGGTAGGCAGGGCGGGTTGATCAACTTTGCCGGATATCTGTTCACGAATTTTTCAAATTTTGTTTTTCGAATGTTGGCAAAATCTGTCTGCCGGCGCCAGAGCATGAATGCATTGGAAGTGGCTTTGCGCTTTTAACTACATACAGCGAGTTTTAAAACTTCATACAAATCCTTCTAAATCGCGTAGGCCGCATTTAGTCGCGTGGATAAAGCTGAATAAATAAAATAAATAAATAAATAGAAGGATTTGTATGAAGTTTTAAAACTGTGATTACGGAAGTTATAGCTTGAACCAATTCTTCTTGTTTAGAGGAAACAATCTTAGGACAAATACCTTTTAAAAGACATAATTTTTATCGCAATCTGCGATTTTGGAGCGGAGTTACGGAGGTCCAAACTCGACCAAAATCCCATACATTTGCTGTAATTTTACACGTGTTTGCCTCCCAATCAAGATGGCGTCTAAAACCGTGAAAGGGTCTATTATTTAATGGCCCATCCACATTCCCTCCGGCCCACCATAGCAGATACTGTATGACTGGTCCCTTATAACTACTATTACTTTATAGGAGCAGTGACCCTCAGTGTCCGTTGTCTATAGTTTCGAAATCTGGTTTTAAAATATTATTTTATTCCTCCTTCTAGAGTAAAGTGGACAATCGAAAAGAAAGTGGTTTTCGTATTCAAGAGAATTTGGTTGGTATTTTCATTTTTTGGCGAATAGTATTTTCCCCTTTCAATTTGAAGACTTTAATTTGTTCAGATAATGCCTTGGTCGAAGCCATAAAAGAGTTGGATAAAATAGCACGATTTGTATGTGACATATTTCTCGTCTTTATAAAAATAATATAATAATAATAATTTATGTCTTTAAACTCTTTTAACGTACCTCGGCGACTTGACGAGGTTGCGATCAGCAGCGAAATATAGTTTTTACAACCTTTTTGCGAAATTTTATAATATAAACATAGATTATTAAAAAGTTTTAATCCGAGGTACGTTAAAAGAGTTTAAAGACGAGAAATATGTCACATACAAATCGAGCTAATTTGAAGACTGTGGTTACTTATTTGTAACGTTGATAATTATTTTTGAAGCGATATGTTTGTTAGGGAAACAAAGTAGTGGTGTCACATTTTCCAAGCAAGGTTGACATCTGCAAAGGGTAATAGGCCATACGCAAAGCACAATTCTCAGAGCTCAAGCATGTAGATTTTGCTAATTACTGAAAGCTATTCAATCACATCTGATCGGCAGTGTTTATTTATAAACATACTCTGCTACTTCTGTGTGTTGTTTGGGAGACAGAGGAAGCTAGACACAATTACTTTGGTGCTTGGTATTGCACTTTCTCTATTGCGTATTAATGTCGCTTTGCGGATGTCAACCTTTTTTGAAGTAGCTGTATATGGACATATAATTTCAGGGAGGAATGAAACTATATTTCTTTTCATCTCTTGTTTTGATATAGTTTTTATTGTATCTGTAATTATTGTGCAATATTGTAACATTGTTCTTGTTGTTATAACTAGACACGTGTGCCACACGACTGGTTCGGTTTGCTGGAAGCTCAGACAGATTGCGAAAGACCTCCACTGTTCACCCGAGCTCAACATAATAGTGACGTCAATGAAAACAAAGACCAAGCCTTTGAAGCGTAAACATTCACCACTAGCGCAATTACAGGTCACGCAAAATACATTTCCGGTAATTAAATTTGAATTGAATAGCGATTAGAATAGACAACGGCGAATATGTTAACCAAAAACACTAACTAGAGACAAATCCGTACCGAAGTAGGAGTTAGTTTAATATTTTCTCGAACCATTGCTGTCTCACTAGCTCACAAAGTTCTCGTTTTTAAATTCGGGTGGCAGACGATTGTGGGCGGCGAGTGATTACTGAAGGATGTGCTGAACTGTAGACTGTAGTCTGGCCGGGATCACGAGAATGCATAGTGATAGAGTCTGCACGTCTCAACGGTTCTTAGTTTGGCTTTCAATATATTCTACATTATGGCTGATGTATGTTTAACAATAGGTTGTTTAAGTAGCGTTCGAATTCGTAGCAAAAAGATTCCAAAGATATTTTATTTGGAGACCGGCGTTTTTATAATGAGTAAATGGCAGTGCTGATTAATTATCGATTGGCGACAGCGGACAGGGTGTTATTTTCATCCAAGCGTGGCAGGAAGTAGTCATACAGATATTATGTAATACATTTGTGGTGATAGCTTTGTTCAATACCTCGCACTCTAAGTGGCTCACTGTTCCCTAGATTAGACTGCATTACACGCTTTATTAGCACCATCACTGCACCAGTTCTATAAAGTTAGGGCTCAAACTTGCAGGAAGTTAAAAGGACAAGCTAAGGCCACACAAATCCATCATCATATTTTCAATTCTAATTTGTTGCGCCAAAAAGTAAAAAAAACAGTACGCTTTTCAATTAACTGACTATTATAATAGCTACGCTCTACAGTGAAGGAAAAATATGACAATTGTGAACTTTCCAAAGCTTGCTGACTGTTGGATCCATACAGAAGCAGGAACTGCCTGCCGAAGATACAGATGCACGAAAATATGAAAAAAAAAATAAAGTACGTTAAACAGGGTCAGGAAATGAAGCAGAGTGTTATTCCACCTCCTTTCTCTTCTTATTCATTAAGCATTTCAAATGTTCACGTTATTTTGTCTCGATATTCATTCAGTACCAAATGTGAAAAGCTCAATTATTCATTATTCATTATTCATTTTTCAGTACTAGTTATTCCGCTTCCATCCCCGAAACAGATTTAAGTTGGCAACTTTTTTCCCAATGCCCTATATCAGATCACAAAAGACGTCCTCCTCGAGAAGGGGTTTTGAGACAAAACGTGTTGTGATTTACGAGAGATCCCAAAGACGCTGGGAAAACGAAGAATTCAAGAAAACCACACAGAGATTCAAAGTTCCAGTACAGATATTGCCCAGAGTTCCCGAGGAATGCGAGGCAAATGCGATTTTACGCTTCCTCGTCAGACTCCGGCTTTGATTTCGTCGTTTTTGGTCCGGATCTCTTTGCTAGCCAATTTAGGTATTTTGCCAGTGAACAAGCGTGAGAAATTGTCATGTCGTGTCATGTTTTCAACTTTCTCGTATAGTAATTGTCTCCACAGTGTTTTCTTAATCAGTTAATAAGTACATCATAAACAAATCGAAAGCCGCTCTTTATGGAACATGTTTACATGTAGAGGGCTTGATTTTGCATCTTTGCCATAATCCCATATCATGTCAAAATATTTCATTTAATTGCATTGGTCGTCCGGTCTCCACATTCCACAATTGTGAATTGATATTCTGGGAGCGCAACTAGTTAACTTGGCTCCTCGCCATTCCACCTTTCACTTGATTAGTGTGGCGGCCCAATACTGCTCTAGTCTAGCGAGTAAAGGAAACGGGAAGTGGAAAATCAATCTTCACCGTCGGTGCAGCTAGCAAGCTAGAGATATGGACCGAATATACCATACCTTAAAAGATACTGATTATATCAGACCATCATTGCCTTCAGTCATTGCATTATTTTGCCCCATGTTTATGGATGACATGGAAACTAGATTCCATCCCTTTGAATTCTGGATGTCGAGCTCAAGTGATCCTTTGCATTCTGGAGTCCAGCGCAAAACGATTTCCTGGATTCCGAGTTCCGGATTTTCTTACATCAGGCGACTTCTTCATTACTGAAGGAGTACGAAATACAATTTTCGGCATTCCTCCGTCCTCGTCTTTAGCTATGCCACGATATCGTAACTGATCCGGTAATAGAAAAAAAAAAGACAAAAAAAAGACAAAAAAAGAATATCGTTGTACCTACAGCCACACAGATATGTGTTTCCTTACGGCAACATAATGCCATAAGGCATAACATAGATTTTAACTAAATTTTGAATATATCATCAATGTTAATCTGAATTCAAGTTCAATTTTCACATTTTATTTCTGAGTTGTATATTGTAAAAAGTTTTGTTTTTAAGTGCAATGTTGGACTGCCACAGAACTTGGTTTTTCTCCATTCTGAGTGCAATTTTCAGACAATAACGAAGGTTTATAAAACAATCGTCTTCATGTACAGTGTAGCAATGACCATTTCAACACGTTACGGACATTTTCTATGTGTTTAGTTCTACTGGTTGTCAAGAAACATTGTAGGCTTGAAGGCTACGCATCTAAGTAATGATCGAACTATGACTAGCTGAACAGATTGTGAGAAACGTTGGAAAAATGGCAGCACGTTTCCTAAAGAGTTAGTATCTGTAGAGTAACCCGTGCAGCAACGCACTGATGGCCAATTTGTAAAGTTAAATAATTGATTACTACATGTAATTGGTTAACGAATTTAAAGAAAATTATCTTGAATCCTGTGCTTCAGTTTCAGTTCATATGGCGATTATGGGCGTAAGTTTGGAAATAAGTTCTTTAGGAACTGGGTTTGGCCGGGGTCCGTTCGTTCATACATTAACTGATTAAGTGTGACTGCTAAGCTAAGGGGATGGAGGTGTTGAACATTTTTTGGACAAAAGCATTACGCCCGGATGGGGTTAAATATTTATACATATAGTGTTTACAAAAGGGGGTTGCAAAATAACAAAAAAACGCTAAGCATAAATATATAAATGGGCAATGTTTACAAATGATACGAGTACGCCTAAGATTCATGTATAAAGTCCACTAGAAGTTTTATTTCTGACCCTTATACGGCATAGACTATAGCTCTTGACACGCATCATGTTCCGGCGAAACTAGTTTTCCATATCCTTCAAATATCGTGATTACCAAAGTCCACTAGAAGTTTTATTTCTGACCCTTATACAGTATAGACTATAGCTCTTGACACGCATCATGTTCCGAAACTAGTTTTCCATATCCTTCAAATATCATGATTACCATGATACAAGAGTCAATTCTGTCTCAATATGTTTAGCTGCACTGAATGGTCTCATTGGGTGGTATATATCAGGCGGCGCGGATGTTTACACTTGAGTAATTTTTGAAAAGCAAGAAGCAAGTTTTCAATCCCTGTTTCGTTTCCAGGGCTGTTTCCGGTCTGACATAACAGTGGATGGAGAACACGATTGACTCACCATGCCACGCACGTGTGATCACAAAAACATCAGGCGGTTTGCGCTGAATCGGGGCCCATATATAAGTTATAACTAGACCCTGCAACATAGCGATTTTACTTAAGAAACAAGTGATATGTGCTTCTGAAGGAAGAAAGAAACATTCTTGTTACCTGGATCACCATGCACCATGAGCTACAGCCTCCAGGTTAGACTAATGATGATATTGTCGTCTGGAGGAGGTCAGGAAGTCGAACCTGCAATTAGTCTCAATACTTTCCCTGGCCATGCCAAGTCACGTTTAGGCCTTAGGGAATGGCGGTTTTCTTGCACAAGTACTCGAACAGCAGGAATGATTTGCGTTGCAGAACAACAAAAGCAAACCGGAATAAATCTAATATCTGGATAATGCTAAAAGACACTGCATATAATATATTTCGCAAATATCCGGACTGCCTAACGGACGACCATCTGTCACGAAATGTGTTTATACTTCGTCGATTTCCGGTATGCATGTGGAAGATGATGAGGTGACAGTTTTGCCATATTAAAATATTCTGCACATTACATTTGCAAACGTTTGTGAAATATTTCATTGCCATTATGGTTGTCAGAAAAATGGTATTTACAAAAACAAACTTCAGCTGCATTACCTGGCATTTCGAAATATGGTTAAAATGTTTGCACTCCCACGTAATGTCAGCCTAAAGCGATATTGAGCAATATATGACGTCACTCGAGAGTGTCAAGCGCTATTGACCCAGAATGGAATCGCTCATTGTGTCGTCATGTAGTCGGAGTTGATTGGATCATGGAAAGATATACACAAACACACCCCGCTCTAATTTTAGACTTTATGTAATAATCGGAAAGAATTATACTGTTTATAAAAAAGCCTGCACTTGTGATATGTTCAGACTCAGCACACTAGCAAGTTGAACAAGTAAAAATCCAAAACACAAATCAAGAACTACAGAGGAAGCGCTATCATCCGTGTATCGTGACCACCTCCGTACTAGACCATAACAGAAAACAGCATGGAAGTGTTAGAAGGAATAACTAGGGCTACAGCTAATACAGGTATTTTCCCTAGTTTTATTGCAAAAGATTTATTTATTTTTCTATCAATAATGCATAATAATACAGCTAATACAGAACACTGACTGGCCTGGTAAATTATTAAGCTAGAATTAAAAGTCAGCAAAACAAACTGTGTAAGACAGGAAATGAAAGAAATGCTAAACGGCGCGGCGCGTTATATATCTGAACTTCTCTGTCTCGGTTCTGCATGTTTATCATTCGTGTTTGCAGCTGCTCTTGTGGCCTTCCTTTGTTGTGTTTACTTGCTACCTAAAGAAAAAATTGTCCTTCATTTTGTATAGTAAATGATCATTATATGGAGCAAGGTCAATATAACTGAATTCACCAGCAACTCTCTGAAAGTGAAAGTAATCTCCAACTTGATATTTAAACATTGCTCAGAACATCTGCATCTACACCGAAGTATATTTCCTGAGAGAAGCACTCAACCGCGGATTGACTCTTTTTCTAACTACTTACCTGCGGCATATCCGGGTTGTAGCTAGCCCTGAATTTGTAACAGGGAAAAACTTGGGATCACCGCTGAAGATGTAAGCTACAAGATATAGTCCACAAGATACGCTCACCTCGATAATTATTTCAGGGGAATTGCATTTTCAAACTTCAGGTTCTGGAGGTCACTTTTCAAAAATGACCCAACTGCTTTTGTTTTATGGCAGCTACGAGTCTGACTCTGCCGGTCCGTCACGGTTCGTAAACCTATACTCAAAGTAATAATAATGCCTTTATTTTAAAAATTGTCAAAGTGATAATCGAGCAGAGGATTAAATCGGCCGCCAATAGTGGATATCTAACTAATAACTATTAAGAATCTTGATTTTCTTTTCGATCTCTGCAGAAGTCAAAGGGATGTATAAAGAAGTACCCGCAAAAACAGAGACCCATTCAGAAGTACACAGGAACCCTCGGTACAAAAACATTGTTCACCTGTGGGAGTTCTTGCTGGAATTGTTGTCAGACGATAGATGCACATCGCTGATAACTTGGAGTCGAAAGGAGTATGGAGAATTCAAACTAAAGAACCAAGAAGAAGTTGCCAGGAGATGGGGAAAACTTAAACAGAGGCCAGGGATGAATTATGACAAACTCAGCAGAGCGCTGAGATATTACTATCAACAAGGAATTATCAAGAAGGTACAGGAAATTGTTTTAACGAAAAACTTGTACTTTCTCTTTGTTGGGTTGTTTTTTAATATATAGTGAATCTTCTTTCTGAATGTACCCTCTGTCTGTCTGTCTGTCTGATACTTCTAATCACACCGATTTCCTCAGTTTGTCTCTTGCTTAGCTTCTACTTTGCCTTTATCGTAGTGGATAAGACTAATTAATCCATTAGATAGATAGATAGATAGATATATAGATAGATAGATAGATGTTTTATTTATAATTACTTTACAACCTCGAGGGTTGAATATCGCAATTATTTATCATTTAAAAAAGGGGGAATTATCATTTAAAAAGGGGGAATTAAATTAAGTTATTAACCGCAATATTCCACGTTAAATGTATCCTAATGATTAATTTCGTTCAATTACAGGTTCCTGGCCAAAGGCTTGTCTACAAGTTCCACAAACTGCCTTACGAATACAAGCCAAGAATTGTCGAAATTCGCCTTGCAAAAGAAAAACAACAGCAACTACTAACAGAAGAAAAGAGAGAGATCAACATTCACATCAATCGCCCAGAGCCTCTGCCAAGGACTCCGCCCACTTCCTTACAGTCGTGTTCCCCATCCCCTCTGGTGCCAATAACATCCGCTCCGTCACCAGCCTTCCTTCCAAGCGCTGCGTATCCCAAATATCAGTCGCCATTCCTGCTCGATAACTCAAGATCAAAATATCATTTACAGAGCTGGCTTGAAATTGCACAGACTGAAGCACTGAGAAGAACGTATCTACAGATGATCCCCCATTCAGCTCCTCCATTCATAAGCACTGAAAAATTATCAACTCTGTCACCTTTTGCACCGTTTCATGTGCCACATTGCATGTCGACACTAATTAGGAATCCTAACTCCATTCCTGTGTCGGTCATAAGAAAAATGAGCCAGTAATATGTCAACTGATTTTGAGTTAAAACAAAAATGTGGTAAACTGTTGCAAATAGTGCTGAATGGAACTGTAATCGATGTTACAGTTTACAAATTGTGGAGTGACAGGTGATTGGCAGCAAACCGTTCTGTTATATTGGTTAAAGAGTAGTTACTGTCTTAAAAAACATTTTAAATGTATTAAATTTGTGTATGTACTATTCTGTATGTTTATATGGTACAAGTTTAAATGTTTGCAGTTTGCATTTTAGTATAGTCCAGAAAGAGCCGAAAGAGCATTTGTACAATCCTGTACAATCCTAATGATCTGAAATATCTTTTATATTCATTAAAGTAAGAGAAAAGTTTGTTAGGAAACTCACGAATTGTTTAAAAAGCAATTGCTAAGTAGATGTTCTACATCAGCCACAAGTTGAGTACAATGTACTCTTGAAATGTATGTAAATTGTGCATTGAATAACAGAGTCTACTACAGGCCTTAGTCTTATAAAATGCGTGAAAGATTAGATAGGTAGATAAACTTTAATAGCAAACTCCCCTAAGGGCTTTTCAGATACTATTTACAACAAAAATGCTAATCACAATGTGATAGTAACTAACCTTCGATAAGAAGAATTGAGTTTGCTAGCTATAATTGTGTGTATTTGTTTAAGAACTGGGATACTAACTTCTCTAATGCTAATAGTTGAGAAGAATTAAAGAAGAAGAATTGAGTTTTTGTAAATGTTAAATGAACTTCTGAGATGTTTGGCTGGTCGGCCTGTTTAATATTCCGCCACGATTTTGAACTTTATTGGAATGAAGTTTACTGATAATTTTAAAAATATCAACTTTCTTTTTATACCTATTGTAAATATGGGTTTAAGTTGGGTTTCTCTTGAAGTATAATGAACACTTTGCAAAATAATTGTAAATAATATACAAGGGTATAAAAATTAAAAAGTTTGAAGTGTATTCAATAATTGAGTGTACACCACTGGGGTGAGCGACATCTGAAGTTATTTTGCAGGCTATCTCTTAAATTAGAAATCAAAGTACCGATAACAAAGGTATTGCTTATCGTTTGTAGACGATACTTCTGTAATAAAATGCAAAATAAAATTCATTTATAGCAAAACAACTTGGTCGATTGATTGGATTGAGCATCTTTTAACTTTAAAAAGTTGATATGCTATATGTTCGCCGTGTGGGTGGAATGTTCCAACTGGGC
>JANVCJ010076921.1:0-11728 GCA_026413505.1 Epizoanthus ramosus | reverse complement strand
ACAAAGGATATAGAGAACAAAAACCTATAACAAAGAACTCGCCGACTTTCCTAACCAGTCCCTCCAATAACTATGGTTGGGTCAGTCGGTTAATAGATCTCCGACTGCATCATCCAGGAGGTCCCTGGTTCGATCCCCGGCCTTCCCGAGGGTTGTATTTGTGCTGCTTTTTTTGTCACACCGTCCGGGGACGTATACGTAAGCTGTTGGTCTAGTGTCTCGACTGGACTTGGGAAATCCACGCTTTTGTCGCTAAGAGTACCCAAGATTGAAGCACACAGAGACCTATAGGCTATTTGTAAATTGCCTGTTGCATTTCACTGACAGGGGTGGTGTTGTATGTCGGGGAAAGATGTTTGTTGAGTTGATCGTATTGTCTCGACATCATTCTTTACTGACCCAGCTTTACATAAACAATCAGTCGTGAGGCCAATGCAAATTGTTTGTTTATTCCACCAATGCGTGATTGGCAGGGAATACTTCCCACTGATCCAACCATACACCAAGCAATGTTATTGAGGAGTCTAGGGTGGCGATTTTGGGACAATTTTTTCCTCTTCACTTCCGGCTTAACACTGATGGGTATATTATCGTTAATTTTAAATAAATCAAATTGAAAATTTCACATGTTCTTCCTTAAAAGCCCATAAAATGCGCAATAAAACGATGCTAGGCTCAATTTAGATCAGTCCAGTGGTCTAAAGTGTTCTGAAGACAGTGCCATCTATATTTAAATAAATTATTTGTCACATAATATTAAAAATATATTTTCTTTGTGTTTCATATCCAAAACTATCTAAAAGCAGTTATTAACTCATTAATCTGATTTTGATCAAAATATAATTAAAATAATTAAAACGCAGACGATTCATATATACAGCACACTTGATTTGTCCACGTTCCAATGTGTTCTAAAACTTAAACCGCTGTTGTTCATTTGTTTGGTCCGTTCGTCCAGACCAATGTCGGCTCAGGTTACGTAATACTGGTGTGTCGAGATACATAAGGTCAGGAGAGTATTCATTTCTTCTCTCGTCGTATACTCGAGGACTATATTTCAGTCATTCCACCATACAAAGTTTCCTTAGTGTCTGTAACCTTAACGACCAGTCTTCCTTCCTCCAGTTGTCGCTAGCTGGCTTATCTGTTGCCATGACAACCCGCCTACCAATGGCTGTCCAGGAATGGTTCATAGTGATCAGACCTGTTCTGTCACTTTGCTACCCGCTGTGTCAATGCAACTACACATTCACTTCGTCCGATATGTCAATAAATATCGCATCTGGAGCAGGGGAAGCGCTTCTTGATGTCTCCTCCATCTGCTCCTCGGCAATCTCTTCTACCTGCCTTGGGTCCACCTGCAGATAATGGACATTTCTTACAGGTTACAATCACGAATTTTAATTGATGATATGTAATCATAAGAAGCCTGGTTCAGATCTAAAATATTATTTCTAGTATCTGAGGTCCAAGGAAAGCGTTTAGTGAGTATGGTGACAAAAGGGAGGGGGCGACCCCTTACAACAAGAGGATTGTCAAACAATTGCACACTGGCGGAGAGGAAGGGGTTGTGAATTGAATTTACCATAGTCCCGTAAATGCTATTTCTCTTGTCGAATATGCCATTATTGAAATCTTACGAAGGCAAATATACCCATCAATCCCTGGTAAACTGAAGGGGCGGTATAATACCAGAAAAACGTATTGGGAGATGGAATTTAGAACTAAATAGTTCTGATGTTAACAACGTGTCAGCAAAACATATCGCTGGTTCTGTTTACAGTATGTATGACCATTCGCCTCTGAAACCGCTTTAAAGGTCGTCGATACAACAAAATATCAGAATAAAGAATGAATCTCAGGAGAACTTTGTCGTGGGCATAAATAAGTATTATCAACGTTGTGTCTCTTCCTTGGTGAAAATGCAATGTTATAATTTGGGAAATACTTGATATTTTTCAATATGTTTTAATACTAACGTTTATACTTACTTCAGAAGAATCTCTGTTCGAGCATGGGCCATCGTGTGCTTCTGGATGATCTTGTCTTTTATGAGAACTCGACGTTCTTCTTGCTCCAAATGTATTTAATGTCTGATACTGTTGGTCAAGATCCTGGAAACACAGTACAGTGTGTTAATTAATTAGAAACTACTTAAAATCTATTCCCATGACAGAACTGCTTTTTGTTTGCTGAGATCATCTAGTTTGAGACAAAACTAGCCTTAGTGTACTGTGCTTCAAATTAGATTGAAGAAGCTTTAATATAGGCACAGTTCACCCACAATTTGTTAATAAACCATTCTTCAAATTCAACTGAGAGGGCTTAAAAATGTTGCACAAGTTGCTGAGAGTTAAACTGAGTTATTCTTTTGCTTACTGCGCCCATAGTCATACTATTCGAGATGTTTCTGGTATGTTAGCAGGTATTTGAGAAAGTCGGATGTATGCTAGTATGACCGGTAGATATCCAGCTAAAACAATGTACTTACTGCTGATGTTCGCAAACTCGTGTAAGGCCCTTCGTACGCTTCTGGGTGGTCAGCTGGTCTATCGATTGCTGTTTCTTTCAGTGATGATATGCTTGAATAAGTTGGCTCCTGAAATGAATACATACAATCAAACAACAGCTCGGTCGAGTCGGTTGAGAAATGGAAGAACGATAGAACATGAAATTAAAATAAATTTTCTATTTCAAATTCTGAAGGTATTACATTAATTTGTTTTCAATTATTCTATTTTTCTATGATTTTTTGTTTCTCGCTATATTCGAATTAATAATAATCTCTTGACACTAATAATTTAAAAATAAATGTCATCATTTATAATTTATGCGTAATTAATTACGATAATTAAGTTGCACTGCTTTCTATCTAAAGCACAACAACAACAACAACAACAACAACAACCAAAAAATAGCAACAACAACAACAACACAACAGAGGTGATTGTTATTACCATCACACGAAATTACAACAACAACAACAACAACAACAACAACAACAACAACAACAAGTACATTATTTCATCTTATATGTGCTATTCTACAGATATAACATATGCGGTCAATGATCTGCTAGGGCTTACCAGTCGCATTGTAGATCCCTTGCCAGGCGTGTCTACAGACGTTACACGTAGTGGTTCTTGTTTTTGTCCAGTGTACATATCCGGCCCACTTTTTGTCGCTGAACCGTTCGCCAAATTTAACGAACTGACAGTTTTGTTCGCATGTTCACTAAAGATCACAAAAGAGAAAGACAATTACATTTCCCAGTAATTAATACATTGTCCATAAAATAACACTATCAATCATTGTACATGTAACATAAGATATTATAAATAGAATGGTTACATACCTCAGCTTTGGCTGGTAGACACCTGAAAAACATTGAGCAGAATTAGATATATGTTTCTATTATAACTAACTCAAGTTAACTGTACATGTATGCACAAGTGAATTGGAATACGATTAGAGCATATACACAAGAGAGAGAAAGATATATCTTTCTTGATATCGTTGAATAGAGTCCATACGCGAATTGCACTTAAGCTTTGTCAGAGTTTTCTAATTTACTCCCTGGGCTGTGTGCTCTGAACGTGATAAATGCGTTTACAATGATTTATTCAATACAGAAAACAAAAGCGCACCGAGCTCTTAGCTATACTCAGAAATTATGACCTTAAGAATTCAGAATGCATGAGCCTTCGTGCTTTAATTTTGCGATTCCGACAACAAAATAACAAGAAAGTAGCAATTGGTATGTGTGCGTGAACACATGCATACATGGTCACTAAATGCATATGATGCAGATCTTAACAAAAGCGAGCTACAAACAGTAGTATATTACTTTACACTCCTCCGGCAAGGTGACCTTACCTTCTTTGCCAGCTCCTTTGCGGCACTTGCAAGCTACAACGGTTAGTAAAATTATGATCAAACATCCTCCAGCCAATGCTCCAAACGCCCACATTGGAAAATCATTCAAGATGCCTTTATTACTTTGGACTGAAGTCGATGATCCTGAGGGATTGATTAAAACACGCACATCAGTAATACTGATAAAAAAAATTCTTGGGCTAAAATGTTTTCTACTAATAACTAGCAATGGTCACTGGAAAGTTTAGTAGTCGAGACTGGTAAACAGAAAACAAGAAAGATTGATTGTTTTATATATAATTTGCTCTGTAAAATGGTTCTTAAAGGTTTGTTTAATTTGTAAATTGATCAGTAGAAATTGATAACACCCACCTTCTACTGTCACAGTTATTGTTTTCTCTGGTCCCTCGCCAAATTGATTCATAGGAACACATTTGTAGTTGCCACTGTGTGTCTTGTCAACTTTGTTCACATGAAATACTCCACTGCTTGAATTTTGCACAAGTTCCTCATTTCTGTATATCTGGTACCAAGGACTTGGATTCGCACGAGCTGTACAGTTTAGGGTAAAGTACTGTCCTGATTTCATTGTTGTCGTTTCTGTCTCAAGTTTCGTCTCCTTTGGTTTGTCTAAGGTATAGAATGGAAATGTTACAGATTAGCAGAGTATTGTGAGGTAGTGGTGGCGATGGTGGTGTGTGGGGGGAGGGGTGGGGGTGACGAATTGGTGGAGAGGACCTATCTATACCATGCGTCCACAAGTATTCCGCGAGTCAAAATGAGAAGGGCTTCGTCTGCAATAGACAGTACCTTGCCTCGTGTTCAGATTCCACACGGAATAGTTTACCTATAGTAGATTCGACTATTGAATATTCCAAGTTTGTAATGTTTAACTTCATGCACGATCGTATTTTGAACGAGGTGTTGATTGATTGATTGTTTGATTGATTGATTGGTTACCTAGTTGCCGTGATTGATTGGTTGGTTGATTGATTGATTGATTGATTGATTGATTGATTGCCGAATTGATTGATTGATTGCCGGATTGATTGATTGATTGCCGAATTGATTGATTGATTGATTACCGGATTGATAGATTGATTGATTGATTGGTTGGTTGGTTGGATGATTGATTGACTGATTGATTGATTGATTGATTGATTAATCAAACTAGTGCGAGATCCACCATCTGAGTTGCATGCAACATGAAAACAATATGAACAACACTCTGTTTCTTACATCAGTAAACAAATATACATTTCCTGGAATGAAAGGGGGGGGGGGTTAATTGCAACTCCCGAACACTCTGGTATCGCCCCTGATAGTTCCGAGGTTATATCAGAAATGCGCTACTTACACTGAACGTCTAATCGGACCTTCATTGGTGTTGTTGGAAAACTGCTCCTCAACTCACACATGTAGTCAGTGTCGTCCTCTTCCTTCACAGTATAAATCCTCAGGGACGATCTGATTCCCAAATGAATGCTATCTAGTAAATTTAGGTCCTGCTTGCCAAACATGGACGGCGATTCCACGACTAGAGATGACCACTGACCACTTCCTCTGGGCTCTTCGCGGCTCCAGGTTAGGATAGAAAATGATTTTGCAGACGCTTTTTCGGATGTGCTGAGAATAAAGTCGCATGATAAATCTGCTGTCGAACCGAGTCGACTCGCATGATTTCGCAATTGTCCTGGCGACCAGGAAAAGGTATCTGAAAAACGAAAAACAATTGTTATTAGAAACTCAGTGGAGATTTAAATGTGATCTATGATAAAATAGGCCCAAAATGGCTCAACAAAAATAATCTCATCAAATCATAATTTCCCCGGCCCGGACCCGCGCCCCAAATTAAACTCCCCTGAAAATAATCCCACGAAAAAGTCCTTTGAAAAAAATAAAAAATAAGTGACTTAATACCGGAAATTGACGGTATTAATAATGACTAAAGTATGGTTAAACTTTGATTTTGTCGATTAAAGTACAGACTTATGACTAATGACTTGTTAAAGTTGTATCAGTTAGCATAAAAAACATTGAAAATGTGATTCAGATAATTTCCCACAGAAAACTACAAAATAGTTCCAGTTCAAAGACAAAGTGGACATTTTGTCTACTCTGCCTGCTCGAGCCTCTTGCATAAGTATTTCGAATTTCGTGAACAATATGCGCCCTAATGTGTATACGAAATAGCCAAGATACTCAGGCGTTTCTAGTATTGAACCGGGGAAATAGATTAACATGATAAATGGTTCTTGAAACTGTCGGGGGTAGGAGACCTCTTTATAGCAATCACAACGAAAGTTGGAATAATCCATGATGTGACCTTTCGAATGATTCTTTACTTTAATAAGAGCATAACATTTTAACCCGGAATATGGGGGATGAAATAACACAAAGAAGATGTCCATCATGAACTACACGTACATGTACGTGCTCGAATACTGTTGTTTTTATAACCTAATGTTTTTCTTGATCATTGGTGCCCGTCGCTAGCGAGCACACAAACGGGGGAAATCGTTTCAGCAAACATCACATCGCGTGCCAACAATCGGTCCACATTCTACCTTTCGAAACGGAAGGTTTATGGCTCCCACCCCTTCAGTGAATCAGACGATATAAATACACAGTTTTTCAGATAACCTTAGTTAAGACAATTTCAATCATTAGGCATTGCATCTTTTGCAATCCTGCCATATTAACGTTTATTCAGTTATTGCCTCGAAAGTCTAACGCTACAATATTTTGTAGGTATTTATAGCCATCATCTCATAGCTAGCTAAACCTAAGGGTCATTGTTCTTCTTTGAATTATACACTCAGCACTTCATACTTCAGCTATATTCATTTTACGAATTATAAACACGGTTTTAACTTGTAACAATTTAACGCATATGTATATATACTATGTTGTTATTAACTAAACCGAATAAAAACAGAAAAACAAAAAACATTCAATTTCGTTCTTGAGTTCCCGATATAAAAACAAATAGTATAGAATTATCTTGAAACACTTAAAAGGTTAATAGAAGGTCGACTCCAAAAATAACGGCATTTCGCGTTTGCGTGAGAAAAGTCCAGCCGGTATCTGTAATATAACATTGCACAGTAATGACATGGTCAAACATGAAACAAATTAGCTGAAATGCTTGCGGTATAAACACAGTTACCTAAAATGGCAAAATGCATCAATACCTAGGTATCGAAACTAGTCTACTTGACACAACAGTTATAGAAAATATACCTCAAATGCGCTTGTATGTTTATTTGACGTCAACTAAGATAGTTTTACAGCTGTTTCAAACCAGACGAAAAGTCTGATACGGTACTGAGAGCCTGTATAATCAACCGTGTGTCTTTGCGTAACATTTAAAAAAGGAAATGTGATCACCTCCCACAAAAGAAACAACCCGGGCAAAATGGAAATACCGAACTCTGCCAGTAACAAATGGAAAAATTAATTCATGTTGTTAGCTACGCCGGAATAATGACAAAATTAAAATAAGATAAATGTAAGAAAAAGTCAATCAAAAATGTGTCTAAAGCATTTCATTCCAACTCACTCCGGCTATAGTCTCTATAATCGCTACACTGTTGATCTCTAGAATATATTGATCAACTTCCCTCTACTCTAATACTCTGCCAAGACCTCAGCTCTGAAAGAATGCAAAGTCATAGTAGAAGGTCTGAAAGGAACGTTTTCTAACCTACGTGCGTCAATATATTTGCATTTACTCAGTTTATAGCGAGTGTCGATTATTTATAGGTTTCTCATTTAAACCTTTTTAGGTGGAAATTGTCAGGTTTTTTGTGAACTAATAATAGGCGTCTACTAAAATTGGCGAAATCTTAGGCTAGCAAGGAACCTTGCATAATAAAATACGATGGAATGATCGAGAGCAGAAGAGAAAGTGTGAACGACTTCCACGTTTCTACCCTCATCAATTTTAAAATGCTAAACAATGCAGTGATCTATATAGAACCAAAAGCAACAGTACTTGTTATATTTGATTATATATTGCCCAGTTTGTATGCAGATACAGTAAGAGAGAGATATTAGGGATGATTCATCTACATAACATGAAATTTAAATAATTTATCAAAAACAATTCACATGTTAAAACCGGCTGACAGTATCAGTGATCAAGACAGGTCCATGCAAGACGACTTTTAACGAAGTTCGATCTTAATACTTTTGACATAGCTCAATATAATCTATTTGAACAATTTTGCTATTTTAAGCATAAACATTCTCTCAGTATTTGTAATTGCTTACTTTACAGAATAACACAATTTATGAAAGCCGTTAAATAATTATAGCTGATGCTCGATTACTTTTCAACACATTTTAAACTGCAAACCGTCTCATATGATTCCTCTTTCCTCAATGATATACTTCCGATGTCTATAATGCATTGCTATTTGCTTTACCAATAGACGAAGAACGATTACGAAATTATTTTATTTATCATTGTATCTACTGCACCATACTTCTGAAGTTAATATTATCTCACTGAGTTTATACTTACAGACATAATGATGGCAAAAAAATGGTTTATAAAATTCTGTAAGAAAATGCTTCAAAGTGTGTAAATTTATCCGAACATTTTAGGTTAAAAACCTAAATTTTTAACATATTTTATACACTTTCAAGCCTTTTTGACTTATTATACTTCACTTAACTAATCTAACCTCAGATACATATTTATTTCTCGTTTCTGTATCAGTGGAAAATAAAATCTGTAATTGTAAATAACATACTGGTCTGTGGTGTATACAAGTTAATATTATACTTGATAAAGTTCGTGGGTGGACAATTACCATGAATAGAAAGTAACGATAAACAAAGCACCCAAATAACCATCCCACCAACCAACCCCAACATATTTTATACTGTCACAAGCAAACTTGACCAAATCTTGTTTTTCCCATTCTTGTGGCACTTGTGGCACAAATTCTGACAGTCCTTGGGGGAACAAAATGCCCAAGTGATTTCATTAGTTTAATGAACCGTACACAATTATATCTGTGGAGTCCGAACCAGGTGATGACTGAAATCTCCGACTATTTCAGTGTTGCTACGATAAAATCTGCAGTACATATACAGTGTTAATCGTTCGACGGGGAAGAAACATCTCAGAAGACAAATCTGTGTCTTGTCTATATAAGGAACAAAATTATCTTACATCTCATGAAGCCGCATAAGATGTAATGTGAACATGACAAACATAGTCAAACATATTCAGATTGTAAAGAGCTTTCATGATAGACTAAAGAGCGTTTGATGAGTTTCCGAATCTCAGTTAGTCAGTATCTGTAAGTTTCTTGTTAAATGAAATAAAGCCGGTATCATGTTTTTTGAAGCAAAATCATGTCCGAAACAGAGACCACGGAACGTCAATATTTGTGTGATATAGCAACACATATGATCAAAAAGAATAATAAATTCTTACCTGATCCTAGGCAGAAATAGAGCATCAATGAGATGCGAAGGACACTCCTAGTGAAATGATCACGAACTACCATCGCTCCTGAATGTATGGATCGTTAACAATAATGAAAGTTCAAAAAAGAAGTCAAAGAACAGTCCGATCTCGCGGTGGAACCAAATCGTAATACTCGCTCGCTCGTCAGACAGTGCTTACGTTCGTGCAAGGATGCGCTTCGCTGCGTGGCTATTGTTAGATTGTTGAAGTATTGGCATTCTTTATATATGACGTAAATCCTGTTCGACGATAAATATTTTGTTGCGATAGCAGTAACTTGGCAGTAGAAGTAACCGAAGCAGCTACCATCAGATTTTAAGAACAATTTTCAAACCACAACAGAAAGACCACAATAAAACAAGCGCAGTTTCTTGGCAGGTGACAATGTTTTTGTTAGTTTCCTGTCCACTAATGCAAATTTACCGATGATTTGAGTTTAACCTCGAGTCAGTGAATGAGAAATATATGAACTGCACTGATTGGAAAAATAACTAAAACATAACAAACATAACTGTAAAAGAAACCGCTTTTGTAACAGCCCAACAGTGAAGGATCTTGCCGCGGATAAAGGATAAACTATCAAGCCATCCATACCAATGCATTTTTAAATCTTGGTCTGGACTTTCTGCTTTATAGGAAGTTAGGGTATATCAATATGTGTCGTTTAGTCATACTTTTAATAGATATAAACTTTTCAAATTTAAGCAAACAACTTTAGCTTCAAAATCACTTTATTCAGAAACTAACAAAAATACAAAATGTTATCTTAAGAGTTATCAAATTTCTGTTCTTCAAGTTTAATGTTTAGTTTCGGTACGGGTATCACAGTTAATTGACGTCATGGGGAGAGTGTAGCATTGTGAAACAAAATTCCACAATGGTAGCGTAAGCATCTAATTGTACAGCGGAGACAAATTACAAAAAACTAGATACTTCGAGATAGATCTCAATGTTATCAGTAACTTTGTTAAAATCCACTTTTGCGCAAACAATGAAATTATCTTTAATAAAAATTCAATAAAATTATCACTAATTCAGAGCTAGAGAAGAATGGCTGCAGAAAGTTAATTATTCATTTGAGCCAATAGAAAGCCAAGTTGGAAGTTATTCTTAGTCGACTCTTAGTTAGCCGGAACTGAACTCATGAACACAGTCGAGTCATTGATCCATGGAAACAAAGGAGGGCTAATATCAATATTCTGGTTTGGCGTATTTGGTCGTGCATGGAGAATACAGCCTCTCGATTAATCTGCACATCGACTTGGAGTTAAAAGTTATAATGGAGAGGAGAAGGGTGATAAAATGGCTTGCTGTTCTTCACATCATTATAGAATGTTCAGGTAAGACTTGAAGTCAAATCATACAGAGTCTAAACACGTACATGTAAATATAATGTCGTGTGGACAACCATATCGGATACTACTCGCTCAGCAAATCTTACTAATCTTTTTGGCCTCAAACGGCTGTCTGGCACAACATTGTTTATAGTCGTGACATACATATATTTCAAATCCTGGAGCATTTCATTAACATATATCCGTTCTGCACAACCGCTACCAGCTAACAAGACAAACGTTTTGCTCGTTCTTATTTCTTCTTTAGTCTTAGTACATATAATTCTCAGAGCTGAGAGCACTTATGATGATGCTGTCCATTCTCGGAGTTCAATATTAATTCAATGTCAAACCGCGACATGACACACAGACACAAATCTTTCCACGTTTCTTTTAATAATGGAGTAACTCAAACTGTATCAGCAAAAGCTCTTTATAACGTAATTATAAAATGCCGATAAAATGTTACCCGTTGTTACTGGCGAAATGATAAGTGTTTTCCTGAATGAGGTTAGGTCAAACATAAACAAGTGCCGACATATTATTATATCTAATTAGTTATAAAGTCGACCATCACGTTTCTCGCCGTTGGACTCGAATAACAGTTTAGGTTCTAATTCTCGTACGTGTCTCACGTGCGAAAGCGGGTAAAGCTGAGTGTTTACCAGGTACACATCTGAGGTCAATGGTGTCAATGAATAGAAATACATGTAATGTAAGTTTAATGAGCTTAGGGACAGCTTCTGCCTTCGTTGTCATCACACTGTACAGCAGCATTTGCTCTGTTCGAAGAATATATTATTACTTCGGTAGTATAAAAATTTGCTTAGTAGTAACATGGCTGTGGGTACGCAAGTTGATATGGAATTAATGTAGTATTTGGACAGTTTTTGGTTGGATATTATATGTTTCTTGTCACCAAGTTTATTTACTTTAGTTACGTTCTGAATAAAGCTCGTTAGCATATACCCAACCAGTGAATAGTGTTTTTCGCGCGCTGTGATTGGTTCACTAATCAGTGAATATCCTGGAT
>JANVCJ010076899.1:0-11729 GCA_026413505.1 Epizoanthus ramosus | reverse complement strand
GCATCGAGCACTCTTTCGACCAAGTGAACATACACCACTGCGGTCAACATACATTATTATGTATGTATGTATGTATGCTGTAATATACAACTTTGTAATGCCAAAATTATTTTGTAAACGGCAAAACAAGCCAACAAAACGATGATAAAATGGAAATACTAGACTCCATAATCTAAGAAGACTCACAAGAATATTTTCAGCAGAAAATCGGCAGAAAAATAAGAATATCCATGCAGTATCCAGCCTGGCCCTGAAATACAATTTTCTTCTAAAAAAAGAGTGTATTTATCATGCAACTGAGCTAACTAATCGATTCAATGTCTTTTGCGCTATCTTTGGGGTACCTATGTGGTTATCTTTGCGTTATTTATGTAGGAAAGAGCTAACTGGTCGATTCCTTGTCATTTAGGTGATCTATGTAGGGAAGAGATTGGTAAAGAAATTAACTATATATACATTAAAAATGTAGGTTTGCCACGAATTGACCGGTTAGCTCAGTTGGTAAGTGCGTGGTTTTAAGAGCGGTTGACCCGTGTTGCATTCTGAGCTGGTTTACTGTCTTATTTCTTTCTTTCTCTTAAACCTTAGAAATGTTCTCTTTTTTTTCTTTCTCTTAAATCTTAAAAAAAATTGTTACTTTCTGGCGACCTCGCCGGAAGTCAACAAAACCTTGGCACCACAAAGACGCCAAAGTTACCCCTGGAGACCAAGTCTGATTCAATTCCCTCCGCAGGCGCAGGTCTAAGAGAAAACTAAGAGGAGTTCACGTACACACAAATGCACAGGCGGTAAGACGAACAGTATGTCTAACCTCGGGATAATAATAATAATAATAATAATAATAATAATGATAATGATAATAATAATAATACGAATTATTTACTGATTTGATGTTGTCTACAAGTACAAGATATAAAACTTGTCATCTTACCACATCATTATTATCAAGACATACTGGCTTAAAATTCAATCATGAATCAAACAAACACACTTTTCAGTCTTTTCATTTTCGAATATCATACTTTGAAACGTGCTTCCGAACGTCTCGACTGTATTCAAGGTTTGTCTCATCTGACGTCTGTGAGGAAATCAGTGGTATAAAATCCGAAATGTTTGCTACTTACAGTTGCACTATCACTGCCAGTCATTAGTGATTCGGTTGGTTGTGTAAAATTAGCTTTGTAATGTTCCCTCGGAGAGCACAAACGGTTTTGTTTCTGCTGATTGTGTCAATCGTCCTTTCATGTAAAAATGATACTCAAGTTTCTTTGAAGGCAACTTTATAAAGTCGGTTCCTTATTGTCCTTTAAGGATATGACCAGTGCCACCTTCAAGACTTCCGTTCGACGTGCTACAAACGTCATCACGAGTCTGAATTAGCCCCACAGGCAATGCGAATGGTAGATTCTATTTCAGGTTACATCCCTTCCAGCGTCCCTTACCTGTAGTCTCCAGCGTTTCTTACTCTAAACTCCACGTAAAATATTTATTTTGTTACTTAGAAATAAAAAGAATACTATATCAACAAATGAATAGGAATAGAATTCACGTATTAAAATTAACACAAATGTACCGAATTGCGACTGACGATTCTGTTAGTTTGCCGTTGACTTGTGAATGACGATATTAATCGGGATTGGTGCCAGGAAGAACGTGACAGAATAGTGAAATTGAATTAACTCTCCTCGAGAGTATGTACTATATTTATACACTCGACAACTGTTTGCCCTTCATATGCATAGACAAGACTCAAGAGGTCAACAAAACATGAGTACCTCCGACTTACAAATGAGAACTAATTTATTGTATTCCTGGTTCATTTGTTGTTATTTCCTGGAAGTCACGACAACATCACGTTTGAGTTGTGTATACAAATGTGCCCAATTAAATACAGATGAAACTAATAAGGAACCTAACAAAGATATTGTTTATATTTCATATTTCTCTATCAAAATTCTATGAAGCCAAAATAAAGTACGTGTATGTGTTTATCACAAAAATCTGGCATTCAAAAGCAACATATTTTAATTACTGATAACCAGCTTGAAAGGCTGCGTTCACATCCGGTAATAAACGTTAGTCACCATCGGAAACACTAAAAAAATTAATTTGAAAAATCAAAAATCATTACAGGAAAATTTACTGTGCTGACGAAATTTCCGTTACGAATGTTAGTATAGTACTTCCTAACAACGCCAACAAGAAACATTGTAAAACAATGTAGTCTTTCATTTCCTGACTCCATTCACAACAACTTCCTTCAGTTTCAGTAGTTTTCAGAGTGAACTTGTGTCAATGGCAGTAAAATGAAAGCTGCTTGATATTCTAAAATGACTTGTTAATCTACCAATATTCCAAATAACGATTATATTGTTATACGACGTCACGCACCAATACCAGTACAATATCAAAACCTGCAGGAACAGTAAATCAGTAATGGTTCACTAGACCTTTCCAGTTTCGGTTTCACGATTATACGATGCTCTAGTCCTCTAGCACACCACACTGAACCAATCTTCAGTCTTTAGACAAGACCTTCAAAGAAAAAGAGCTTCGGTAATGGAACTTCGGAACTTCTAACAGAATTTCTTATTTTTATTGCTGATCAGTAATGGCGCGTTTGACGTTACTTACACTCTGTATGAATTATAAGACATCAAGACACGAAGGGCAAATGCCGAAATGGTTACTGTTTGACGAACCGTAACTATAAGTTGGACCATATAATTTGTAGAGTTAGCGAGAAATACGCAGAATTCAACCAACATACACTATACCATTACGCGCCTGAAATCGGCTCGAAGATTTTGACTTGTTTCCCCACAGTTACTGGCTTTAGCGCCGCCTCTTCACAACAATATCAGAAACCATTAATCCATTATCATGCCGAATCATATCCGCTACCACTCAATCAAACTAGAGCGTGGTACAGCGTACACCACACCAAACACTGAATTGTTTACGAGTGCCATTCACATTAAACTAAGCTCTGCTACAGCGTTATGGGTTCTCCTAGTAGAATTTGATGTCAAATTACATACCTTGAACATCCCCTGTGGTATTCGTTTACATCATATATCGTGAAATATATAAACTAAAGCATTCACTGATTCGGTGATTCAGGCCACACAACAACCGCAGACAACAGATATTGATTACCGACTCTCTGAATCAAAACTTTAACGTTGGCTGACGAAAACTGAGCAAGACTGAACTAGAAAGTAAAACTACATTTAGCAGTACTCCCGTTCGAACTGCACGTACAACCGCCTACCTGGAAGTTTCTTGGTAACGTGCCCATTCTGATTCGTGCGCGCGGCGCTCGGTTTTCACATATCAGTGGGAACTCGTAACATATGTAAACACTAACCAGGCCAGGACCAGTGATGACGTCATGGGTGCAAGATCAGATCAGACGATACGGCGTTCAATAATAGATTTTAAAGATCGACGCAAGGGGTACGGGGTGCGGTAACTGTGGGTCATTCAGCTCATACTATTTACAGTAACGCTAAGGGATTAGTCGACATTTCCACCAGAAACGTGGGGGTAGTGGTGGGGGACGTTGACCTATCACCGACGTTTCTCTGTAGAAAACTGTCTGATAATCTACACTTAACAAAGTGTATGGGAACTAAGGAAAGAAGTTACGAAAATATCATCATAAGAACCAAAAATGATATGTACTCATTTATGTTGGCGTTTGGATTACTATCTTTCAGTATCACGTAGTCGGGCTCCCGGCGCATCAGGTCAGATGTCGTATTTCTCACTTTCTGTTATCGTTACCAGTGGCCAGCACGTCTGTTCTGTCTGGTAAGGTATTCATATCACACAGTTCTGGCTACTGTTCTGTCCTGAATCTATTTCCGTCAATCTACCACAGTATCAGGACCTTAAAATATATTTAAATTTTTACACCGTCCCGGAAGTCAGCCTCCAGATGGCAAGACTATAGTTGTGTATATTGATATTGTCTGGCAATACAGTGCTTCAGTTTGCGGCCTGTGCCGGCACCGAGCCACATGTACTGTTTGCAGACTACAAACCAACACCTTTTCGGATTTATGGCAAAGGAAAGATCTGTTTTATAGTCTAACAAATTGTCTATTCTGGTAGGTGGATTTCAGGTTCTACAATAATCAACTTTTTTTGTACAGCCGTGAGAGCGATAGAACGGCTTATCAGCTGAGTATTAAGCCAGTAATTAAAGTCAAAAGCCTGATAAAAATCATAGCTGTATAGGCCATAGCGATTTTGTCAGTTCTTCTGGAGACTATAATGGAGGATTTCAAATGACATTGTTTGTAATTTAAGCAATATCCTCAAAGAAACCCATACGCGATACGTTGAGTGTTCATGACTTTTATGGCTTGGAGATAATACTATCAAGCCAACACGTTCTCTGTCACATTGGCCTGGTGTTGTGATGGCATGCAGTAAGTGTGGCACAGTATGTTTTTCTGTTTTCCCTTCATCTGCTCCATGATCCAGTGGGGTCAGATAATTACACCCACTAATTACTCCACGTACGCGACAGCGCCCGCTTTTTAAAGAGAAAAGCACTTGCTAATCTAAACAAATATTGTACATATAGTGATATACACGTGTAAATGTTTAATAGGCAATACCATGTACACAGATAGGAATGCTGTATTAAATAAAGTTGTTGTTGTTTTTTTGTTGTTGTATATATAAAAGTCGCTAAAGGTCACCAAGCTCACGCGGTCTGGCCGCCCAGAGCTCTAATCAGTCAATCCACATGCAGGGACAGTCTGGCCAGAACCAGTTCCGATAGTTGTCGCCTTCCATTTATAAACTAACTGGTCTGGTCGACCAGATTCGACAAATGGAAAGCACCCTTAGCCTTTCTTCGGCATCGGCAACAATCTCTTTACATGTACTGAGTCTACACACAGACAATCTGACCGAGTCGAAGTCTGGGGCAGAGGGAACGCTAATTCTTCCCGAACTGCAAAAAAAAAACAAATGAAAAAAACAGGGAATGCTTGGTAATAATAGCGAGGGAGTAAAATTCATTATCGTCATTCCTGTATGTAGTTTTCTTGCTCTATTCCAGCCGACGAAGATAGGGGTCTGTCAGTTGACCTTCAACAGTTGTGTTTATTCATTCCTTCTAGTTCTACAGTTGCCGTAAATACCCTGAAGGCATGAGCTAAGCCAAAATATACAAATAAATTAAAACCACCCAGCCGACTGAACAGAAACAGATGACTGAGCTTACTGCAGCTATATCGACTAGTTATCACCTTATGATTAAACTGAAGCGATATTGGTCTTGATTGCACTTGGTTAGATTAGTGATCAAACAAAATGCTTGTAACATTAACATTTTATCACACACTGAGATCTCATAGAGTGCACGGACATAATCTTATCTTGTCTATGGAGCGGAAAAGGCCACTCAAAATCAAACACAGTACCCTACATTAACTGGTTTAATATTCAGCTATATAAAATCAAGCAGTTTGAACCAACTTGCACAACCGTAAAACATCCGCTCTCCCATGTCTCCTCTGATTAGCTCGGCCAGCGAACAAAGCCGGGGGCAAACCGAGGCGTGTTGGATTCTGTTTTCAATGCATTTCGAAATACATCTCTAGCGCTATTTCAGAAAAGGTTGACAGTGTATATATTTAAAAACACGACCGAAAGAAACTTGGGTTAAGAATTAGAAAATTACACAATGAGGCGGCTGTGGAAAGGATACAATTTGGGTGAAATGACAAGTAGGTGCTTTAATCGCCCTAGGTTTAGCTCTCCACGCCACTGTAGTAACTGATATTTATTCAAACATTTTGGCAACCCACAGTTCCTTTCGGTCGTGGTATTCACTGCTGCACAAACGCAAACCGGATTTTTTTAAAATAATTAAACCATCATGGTCAGTTGACGGGCAGAATCTACAGTAGTCACCACAGTACACTAAACCTTGTCGGAAACTGATATAAAGCAAACACTGTTTGTCCTAATTACAACTAGCAGATGCAATTAAAAACTGAAAATGTGTCGTCATAGTTTCTATTTAGATACGAAGCACTTTTGTATTAGAGAGGCGTCCGTATCAGAGAGGCGTCCGTATTAGAGCTGTCCGTATTAGAGCTGTCCGTATTGTAGAAGTGACCGTATTCGAGAGGTGTCCCTATTAGAGGTGACCGTATTACAGGTCTCCGTATTAGAGAGGTCTCCGTATTGTAGAGGTGTCCCTATTAAAGGCGTCCGTATTAGAGAGGCGTCCGTATTAGAGTGGTGTCCGTATTGTAGAGGTGTCCCTATTAGAGGTGACCGTATTAGAGAGGCGTCCGTATTAGAGAGGTGTCCGTATTGTAGAGGTGTCCCTATTAGAGATGACCGTATTAGAGAGGCGTCCGTATTAGAGGTGTCCGTATTAGAGAGGTGTCCGTATTAGAGAGGTGTCCGTATTAGAGAGGCGTCCGTATTAGAGAGGTGTCCGTATTAGAGAGGCATCCGTATTAGAGAGGCGTCCGTATTAGAGAGGTGTCCGTATTGTAGAGGTGTCCCTATTAGAGGTGACCGTATTAGAGGCGTCCGTATTAGAGGTGTCCGTATTAGAGAGGTGTCCGTATTAGAGAGGTGTCCGTATTAGAGAGGTATCCGTATTGGAGAGGTGTCCGTATTCGAGAGACATCCGTATTAGAGGGACGTCCGTATTAGAGAGGTGTCCGTATTGTAGAGCTGTCCCTATTAGAGAGGTGTCCGTATTGTAGAGGTGTCCCTATTAGAGGTGACCGTATTCGAGAGGCGTCCGTATTAGGGAGGTGTCCGTATTAGAGAGGTGTCCGTATTAGAGAGGTGTCCGTATTAGAGGTGTCAGTATTAGAGAGGAGTCTGTGTTAGAGGTGTCCTTATTAGAGGTGACCGTATTAGAGAGGACTCTGTGTCACAGGTGTCCGTATGAGAGAGGCGTCCGTTTTAGAGAGGTGTCCCTATTAGAGGTGACCGTATTAGAGGTGTCAGTATTAGAGAGGAGTCTGTGTTAGAGGTGTCCGTATTAGAGAAGTGTCCGTATTAGAGAAGTGTCCGTATTAGAGAGGCGTCCCTATTAGAGAGGTGCATATATTACAGAAGTCACAACTAAACTGTATCTCGAACCCGTTCTGGTGGCCGTATTTCGCATATTTTGCGCGATAAAGTATCTTTTTAAAACAAATTTAGTTCATGTGGCTGTGTTTTCACTTGGACATATGAGTTTATCAATCATTCTAAGAAAATGTAATTAAAAAGCAAAATAAGGAAAATATAATAAAAATCAAGGGTTTCAGATAGGATTGTTCAAAACGTCGATGTATGCATGTACTAACATCGTTAACGGAATAACGTGTGGTACAAACAGCTGATTCTGTCATGTTATTCACAATACCGGAATAACTATATTTTTAAAAATACCTTTTGTTACTCTTGACTGAATTAGAGAAAATATTGTGGTTACTTAAAACATTTTGCAGTAAAAGTTTGAAGATGCTCAGTTGTAATTCAATTTTGGCAAAAAAAGGTACATAAATTAGCAGGTTAAATTAGCAGGTATAGGTAGGTAAACTTTATTTAAACAGGGTTGCTATGATCCTTTGGGACCCTGTGTTAATATTAAATTTAAAAATACAGTGATATTTAGAAAGATACTGCCTACATTAAAATTACATATATAGTAATAAAAATTGTGCCCATATTAAACTACAAACGTATTTAAAAAATAGTGCGAATATTAAAAGTTTACTAATTTATGTATACCATAAAATGGATAAAATCTATTTAAAAAACATAATTTGCAACTGCTTACTGCGTTACTCAAAACTCCTATTTTATATTTCATTTATGGAGTACCTTTATTATAGTCAACAAATGGGCAAAGTTAAAGAAAAATCACATGTTGACTTCTACTTCAGGTCAATGACACTAGAATATTCTATCAAATCCTCGAAGCCCCAACTCAAAAAAAAATCTGATAACTTGAACTTGAACGCATATCTAATTGGGGAGTTCAATAATTTTAACAAAACGCTTTACATTCTTCGTAATCTGACCATCTCTCAACTATTTTTAGGCGAGGTCTTAATATAGGCGTGTTTTGTACTTTTTAAAAATATTTACGCACTAAAACGAAAATTTTGAGTTGTAAGCTGCACCTCAGCAGCTTCGTTGTGTCATCAGCATGACTGTAGGTTAACTGAACAACCCGGCAACATCGTTCTGTGAAGCGATAATTTTTACTTTAAAGTTCACTTACTCGGATTCATCTTTGTATTTTACTTTTTAAAACTACCAGTTAGTTCTGAATTTAGCACTTACCCAGTTCGAATTCCCAGGAAAAATGGGAAAATGCAAAAGAGAAAGTACAGGATGCTGAAAATATTTGTTTCAAATGAAACATAAACTGCAAGAACGTGTTTCGTAATATGTTATTAAGTGTTAACTATCTGAATCCTAGCTAGCTTACCTATAAAATGCAAGTACCTTCAATCAAACTGTCTTCCAGTGCCACATAAACGCCTCGTTATAAACTGCTAAAGTATATGAGATTCAATATAACTAGATCATGAAGCCACGAGTATAATAGAAAAGAACATAATCTACAACAATATATTCTTGAAACAATAGACTCAGTATTGGAAAAGGCAGTTGAAACGAAGCAACTGGCATTCCCGCTGGCATTATGTAATATTTACTGTTACTTAGACAGAATTTCTAACTAGAGTATCGCGCGAAAATGTTTGATTTCAATATCGTTCGTTTCTTCACCAGTTGCTCAACCACTCGCTCTATTTTCGACACTAAAATGTTTAAATAAATTAGCCATTAGGGCATCTGACGGATGCAATTACTTCTGATGTTCTCAGATGCATATCTTACAACGTTTGGCAGCCGAAAGTTTTTTGTGAACTCCTAAATGCTTTGATTACATTTTATTTTTAACTTGTGCTAAATAGGCCAGCAACGAACAACCGAAATAACTCTCAAACAGGAATTTCCCCGCTGTTATAAAATCCTCCGACAATCACTAAAAGCGTTTGAGATAAGTATCTGAATAGACCCAAATTACATCTAAAAATGTCTAATTAATATTTTTAGCATTTGAAATCTTTTGTTGGAAGTACGATAAACCGGGCTTAGAAACAGACAAAAACTAAGCCAAAATATAAGCAATAAGAAAATGCGTTCAATGCAAAATATTTTCAGGTGAAACGGCTACACTGAAACACCACTAGTCATAATGTTTGCCTGATAATATTAGCATAAACTAACTGAACGGAAAACACAGCATAGGCGGCTAATAATTTTTATCAGTAGACTGAAGAAGGAACGAAATAAGATAAGCTCGAACTAAAAATATCTCATCGAAGCACGGAAACAGCAGTAAAACAATGGATTTATAAATACTAGGGGATTACGAAACAGATAACAAACAGGAACGTCGAGTAACCCACACATGTACTGCCTGACGATAAAGCTTCGTTAGTTACAGCAGTGATATCAAAAGACTGGTCAAAGTGCCGCTGTCAGTGCTCGAAAAATTGAAACGAGAAATATCTCAGTGAAATACAATAAAGACTATTGTGACTATGGTAGTGACGGGTTTGATATAACTCACTGACTGAAAAACTAATATTTACATTTGAATTCATTTACTTGGTACTTTTACACGAAATCCATGAAATCAGACATACATGTTTTTTTATACGAAGCAGTTATTTTGCATGGCTCATTAATAACACTGCATGCTGAAATGAACCGACAACTTTGCTCCTGGCAATGAGATTCAAATAAAAACAGATCAGTAAAGAAATAATATCCGAGTTTCGTCTTGAAACAATGTTATTGGGCTCCGAGTCTTCTTATGGCTCCGAGTTTTCCCAGCATCAAGTTATTCTTATATTGTTCTTTACTTTTGAGCGATCTGAGCCTCATTGTTCTTATAAAGATGTTCTTATAAAAAAAGCGTGTATCTTATATAAGCTTTGTACAATAAAATTGTAATCAAAATAAAATTCGGTTATGATTCAGAGCTCGAGAAGGTGAAGCGAAATTGAAACTTGTTCATAACTCCAGACTGCGTCATTGCGCTGGTGGCCATTATGGGGAAGTTTTTTTTAAAAAAGTCTTGCAGCTGTCACATCATGCAGTACGAACTGCTGCACGTTTCTGATATATCAAAGCGGTTTAAAACTTTAGTAAGACAAATAACAAACTCACCTTTGCTAGTCGAACTGCCATTGTCCAACTAAGGTATGTTTTCTCGTCCTCTACACAAAAGCACTTGAGTTCCTTGAAATCTTTGGCTCTTAGTGGCTGAGGAGGCAAGGGTATAGAGTACATCGGTTGTGAAAAGTAAATCTATCGTCCCCGCCTTCAAATTACCATAGCAACACAACTGGATACTCCAATCATAATACGCCAGATAATTAATGATCAGAAAATCCCAGTGACCTAAAAAAATTCAATAATAAAGTACGTGGATTTTGGTGAAAACAATTTCTTACTGCACTACAAGTACCATAGAGGCTGTGCAAAGGTAAAAATGGTGCAACAATCCTCCATCTTGTAAGATTTATTTCCATATGGCCATGTTCAAACACGCATATCAACACGCTAATTTAGTACTGTAAATAAGTTTGTTCTCATTGTAAATGAGCAAAATGTGGCGGCGTAGTACAAATTTACACGCCTGCATAAACTACTATCAACGTATTCTAGGTTAGCTTGGGAACAGGCCCAGTTCATTTCTCGCACAATTGAGCCTTTCCGCAGGCAAGTGTGTGCATATTACTCAGTAAAGAGTAAGGAGTTGACAGACCACCAACACCGTAGTACCCTGCTCCTGCCCAAACTTGTGTTGGTTCCTTCAGGTCCTCCGACTTGGTTCCTCAGTTTAAAGGAGATCACACAATTTAACTCTCGACATTGGCCAGGAATTGAAACTGAGACCTCCTTGTTAGTAGTCGAGAGAATTGTCAAGCAAAACGTGGAACTTGAGGAATACAAATAGTTTCGTAGCTATATAAATTACATAGATAGACATCTATTAATCTTATAATCAATAGCGCCGATTTCGACTGACTGTCCAAAGATTGATGTAAATGAAATAACAACATGTCACAGTCACAGGTCAATCGTTATAATTACCAAAAAATTCACAATCCGCGCATACGGTCACGTGACAGACGTAAACCAATCAAAACACTGACCTCATTCTCACTGTCATTCGTATTTGCATGACACCATGGCAACGACAGAACTCCAAAATAGTCGAACTCTGGCACATGCTACTGGTCGAAGGCTGCTTTGGTAAATATTAGAACAGTGCAGTGACAGAGTAATGAAATGGGCGTTGGCCAGCATTCAATTGGTTGAATCCGTAGGCAGACGTGCTACCGAACTGTTTTAGGTCAAAATCTGGTCTAACTTGACAGGCATAGGCAGTCTTACATAGACAGTATACCATCACGTT
This sequence comes from Epizoanthus ramosus, assembly GCA_026413505.1. NCBI lineage: Eukaryota > Metazoa > Cnidaria > Anthozoa > Zoantharia > Epizoanthidae > Epizoanthus > Epizoanthus ramosus. The sequence continues at coordinate 244 of JANVCJ010076899.1, read as the reverse complement.
CACTAACATACGATTCCGTCATAAAAAGGCAAAATATACAAAGTACATCACATCACATCACCACACACCACATCACGTCACGTTACAATTTACTACAACCGACAAAACACAACACAGCACAGCACCACACAACACAACACAGCACAGCACAGCACAGCACAGCACAGCACAGCACAGCACAGCACAGCATAGCACAGCACAGCACAGCACAGCACAGCACAGCACAGCACAGCACAGCACAGCA